>JAMZAV010004866.1:0-47380 GCA_024449915.1 Sweltsa coloradensis
ACTGTACAATAATGTCCAAATGTCACGTACCATATCTCGCACACAACTTTAGCTTTTGTCGAAACAACCCGAATCGGAGCTTAGTAGAGTGATGAGAGTTCTTACAATCAAGCAAGGCAGTTAAGTACACAGGCACTTGCCAAGCACACTATGGACCGGGAGAGGTCCAGGAGGAACAGGCAACATCCAGCAACAGTCAACTCGACCACGGAGTGTCAACACAACATGGGAGCTGGCTAGAGACTTCCTTGGGGAGCGCGGCGGTGTGGGTAGCTGACCATTCCTACTTGCTGATTGGACCAAGTAGACGCCTTACCTTCAATTAATTAAACACATAAACCGACAGTGTTGGCTCGGGCGCTAGGCGCTCGACTCTGATTCGGGAGGTCCCGGGTTCAAATCACGTCGAGACCGGCAATCCTGAAGGTTTTTCCGAGGTTTTCCTCAGTCGTTAAGGCGAATGCAAGGGATTGAGTCCTCTCAAACAGCCCTCGGAAATCCCTTCACAATTTCCTATCCGCACATATCTTGTTCACCTGAAGAGGGACTAATTGCACCCTATAACAGGTTTCCCACGATAAAATTAAAAATTAAAACATAAAACTCATCAACGCGTGAGAACCCGTCTTCAAGTAAGGATCATCCCTAAACATCTTCGAGATCAGCTGTTCATCAGTCTGTAGCCTCCCACAATGACACCTCTAATATCAACCAATTTTCATTTACAAGAACAATAATCAAACAATTATAATCTACAAGATCATGACGTGTGAATAAACATATTATAAGATTTACGAACTAATTAACTACGAACTTGGCAAAATCAAACACCTATAATAATTACAACTTTCATTACTTGGCTGATAATTAATAATTCAATTAACTTTAGTATTTTTATATCAAATTACTATAAAATATTATTATATGTTAAGTGTTATCATTGTGTTTTAAATTCATTACATTCTATTATTTTAAAAAGGTATTATTGTATTTTTGTAATAACCTGATAACTGTATGCTTTCGCTATTATATACAATTAATATTAATAAATGTATGATTTCATTCTTACAAAATGCATACACGGCAAATAAAGTGTAAATAATTTCACTTAAATGTGATTCAAGCATAAATTCGTATTTTTTTGACAGCTGCGAGATGTTTTTGTACTTCATTATAATTTTAAAAATATATTTATGATATAAACTAATAAAATATATAGATTGTTAAGTGTTTTAGATGATGATCATTGAAGGATGAGCATTTTCAGTGGATTGAGCGCTAAATAACTAGTTTTTTCCCCCGTCTGGGCCCGGGGTAGAATTGGCCCAGAGCATGGCTCTGCTTATCGTAAAAAGAGAAAAAGTCCACCTCGCAAACATCAGCTAGTGAGAGGGGAGTATATTACTCCACAAAACTAGAGGCAAGTTCTGGTAACCGTCGTCGGGGAAACCTCCCCCTTCCTTTGACGACCTTCCCGACGACCATGACAATGTCACAACGAAGGATGACTAAGACGATGACGACCGCGACGTCAGAAACCCCACGTCCTGCCGTTACACGTGGCTGGTTCTGACCAGCATGGGCTCCTCCTCCCCATATCCCCTAGAATAGAGTGGTGCATTATGACCCTAACCGTTGACGCGTCCTTAATCCAAATAAACAAAACTAACAAAAATACTATGTTTTTAATCCAACTTCATTTCGTCATTGTTAGAAGTATATTTTGAAAGTAATTCCAACCAACAATAAAAGAGAATGGAAATAATATTACATGAATTTTTTTTAAACAACGCTTATATTTAAATGTACTAAAATGTAAAAAATAAATTTTCGACCAACAAATTTTTGCCTTACTCGGAAAATAAAAGCGTTGGGCGCTTTCGGTATTGACATAGATTACAGAATTTTGTTGTTCATGGAGGGGAAGCACCTAACGCTTTTATTTTCCGAGTATTAATGCAAAAATTTTCTGGCCGAAAATTTATTTTTTACTTTTTAGTACATTTATATATAAGCGTTGCTAAAAAAAAAATGTCATGTAATATTATTTTATACTTTTTAGTCTAAACGAATGTTGTAATCGAATTATGTGCTCACTGGACGTGTCCGAATTTCTGCATCTGGTTTGCCCATCCTCACTAGCTGTGACTAATTTCCCATATGAAGCTTTGTTTGATTAATTAATTATGATGAATTAATTGATTAACTAGTGAATGTGATAAATTGATTGATGTATTATCATCAAGAATATACGTCTGTGTGACAAATTTCAGCTCGATTGGACATTGGGAAGTGGGTGAAATATCTATTCCCATATAAAACTTTAATTATTAATTATATGAATTAATTGATTAATTAGTAAATCTGTTAATTGATTCATCTATTGTCATCAAGAATACGTATGTGGGAAAATTTTTCGCTCGATTGGACATTGAGAAGTGGGTGAAATATCTATTATAAAGATTCCGTCCAGACAAACACGTGAAGCTAATATAAGCGTTGTAAAATGGAATGATACCTACTTACAATGTGTTTTGAAGATTATAACGGCTTGGTTGTGTGTGTAGCAGCACACTCCACCAAACCATTATAACATTACACTAATTTAAACACTGCTATGTTTGTCTTGGTTCCCCGCCGTTCCCCGAGTTGTAAGTGGGCATTGACGTTCATTTGGTTTGAATTCTCGCGCGTGTTTTCTGCAGTTGGTGACACTGTCTCTACCCTGGTGACTTTCTATCTGTGTGGTTGGCTTACCTTGCCGTCAGAGGAAGACAGCTGACTGCATAGACATCCTATATAATTGGCTAGACCAGCAGTCGGTGGTCCACTTCCGGTACAATTAGAAGCCATCTTAAAATGACAGTTGACATGTTAATCAAATGGGAGCGATTTGTGGCCAAATAGTTCTCAAGATTGCCGCCAGGTTGACAGGTAAGCATACTAGCCTTTAACACCAAATGATTACTAAATTCCCTTATGCAATCACTTCGTATTGTTTCTTTTGTTTAATACCATGCTGCACAAGCTAAAACCATATCAAACAATCCAGTAAAATACTTTATTGCATTAAAAAAGCATAAATTAAAACACCAAATCGCCATCTTGAAATGGGCCGGTTGAGTCTTCAATTTGCTACGCTCGCGCCTGTGCGGAGGTATAGAGACTGCTAATCTAGCCTACTATAGGGGTTTAATATCAATGGCTGACTGCGACTCGATAAGTAGCTGAGCGAATCTCGTCGGTCGGCACTTTTGTCTGCATTCCTGTCATGGTTTGGCGATTTCTGCGAGACGACTACGTTTTACTACTGATGTAGTTGTAATATCTTCCCATACTGTTGGGATTAGGCATGGGACTGGGACCTTCAGGCCTCAATCAATAGGCACGGGACAGCACCAACGTGAAACGACGTGAAGGCTATGCAGGACTTTTCCTTGGTCGCCTCTTGAACCCTAGGCCCTAATGTGTGGAAGGGGGCGTTGTCATTCCGCCATCTTGTGGACGTAGGATCCCAGCGGGGCCCTAGGCGTCAACTTTGCTTGGAGCTGAAGATTAGGCCTAGGCCTACTCAGGTTTTCAATACATAATCTACTTCTTCCCGTGTTATGCTGTGATTTGTTCTTCAGACATTGACCATTTAGGCTCCTGATTAGAATATTGAAATTACCCAACCTCTAGAGGCATGGTCAACCTCAACACCTTCATTAAGGTTGGATGAACACGTTTGTTCCGATAAATGTCAGGCTAGCTAATTTGACAGCAGTCTTTTTGTAATTAAATGTTGGTGGCTATAAGTGCCATGTGTACATGCCCCTAGCCATCCTTGTCAAGGACAAGGCCTAGTTATATTCAGGCTATAGGCCTAGTGTTTTCAAAGTGTCATCTAGCCCATATGGCAGATATTTATTATAGTAAGGTGTTCATTGCCAGGAATGTAAGGTGATAGATATTTGTTCTAATGTGAACACTGGTATGTAGCAAGGAGGTTATCAAGTAACGTTAGATATTAATTCAGTTTAATACGAGGGTCTACCTCAACGCTATTTTGTGTAAATCTCACTTATGCTATATTTCTTTCCGTGGCGGAACTAACTTGTGTGTTCAAGGTGAACCTATTGTGCCGAGGTGGCATATAAGAACATTTCTGTAGGTGTTCTATTCTAAAGTAATGTTAGGTATTAATTCAGTTTAATACGAGGGTCTACCTCAACCTTTCTTTTGGAATGAGCCTACTATGTTAATATTTGTGCTGATGTGTGAACTATTTTATCTTGCTCATGAACACCGGTATCATTGTAATCAGGCTATTGCTGATTCACTAACTGCCAAGTTGTGATTTGGTAACCTTCAACCTTTGTAACTTATAAGCATAACCTGTAACTTGTGACCTGACTTTAAGTATAGTAAAGGCTTTTCTTTGTTTGATATTTTATAGATTTCCCTTGTGCTCTAGTATGTAATCCCATGTGGCCAACCACGCTACTCGGCCGGGATTCGTACGGCTGTATTTTTCTATCCTACTTGGGAATTGTTACATTATACTTTTGTTTCTTTTATATCCTTGTTCTATCTTTAAAATAAACCAAGGTCATATTTTCTCTATACTT
Organism: Sweltsa coloradensis; assembly: GCA_024449915.1. NCBI lineage: Eukaryota > Metazoa > Arthropoda > Insecta > Plecoptera > Chloroperlidae > Sweltsa > Sweltsa coloradensis. The sequence continues at coordinate 4,611 of JAMZAV010004866.1, forward strand.
TCTTTTTCATTCGAGGTTTGTCCGACTCCTTCGTTCTTCCTGTTGGCTTGCTTGTGTTATACATTTTCAGCGAAGAACGTGGCGCCCAATTTTTTCCGTCTGGTCACACTGTTATTTAGTTATTAAGTTGTGCGAATCACTACGAGACTCGAAGCAGCCCACGCCCCTTCTCCAACTGAGCTGAGTGGCACGTCACATTTCTTGGCGTCCCGAACGTGGGACCTTGCTTCGAGAATCTTTTTGTGCGGTTTTGAGTTTGTCAATTGATCTCTTGGCAGTTTTGAATCTTTCGATATTTGTATTTGTATTATTGTTATTTTGTGATAGTACTTGTTAATCTTTAGACGTTAGATTAGCATCATGGCTACCTATGCTCTGGAATTAGCAGACCTTGCGAGGAGGATTACTACGCTTGCTACGGTGATTGCGGACTATGAAGGCAACAGCGATCATCATCGGAGAATTGAATTTTTATTCTCTACTATCGAACGTAGACTTGCTTTGGTCCCTGCGGAAGAAACTTATCGCGAGCGGTTAGAAGCCATTTCTGCTGACATGCTTGTGTTAAGGCAACGTTTTGAGGTGATAGAATCGGCAGTTGGTCTCCACCCTCCGGTAGTCGAAGGCAATAGGGAAGTGCGAGAACAAGGGCAAGCGAAGCATGTTCCAGTCGCAAAGTGGGGAATTCATTTCCGTGGTAACGAAGCGGACATGAGCTTGGGGGCTTTTCTCGAACGCATCGAAGAGTTATGTATCGCTAGGAATGTGTCGAAAGCAAACCTTTGGGCAGAGGCTGTCGATCTTTTGAAGGAACCGCATTGATATGGTTTAGATCAGTTCGCAGGCGGATCCATACATGGGATGAATTGGTAATTCATTTTACGAGCGCAATTCCAACCTGATGACTATGATGAGAACCTACTTTCAGAAATTAGGGATAGAAGACAGGTGAGTGTGAACCCATCGGCATTTTTGTGGCCGCAGTGAATAATCTCTTTGGACGATTGTCGTATGATGTTCCTGAAGACGAACAACTTGACGTCATTAAACGGAATTTACACCCCTATGTGCTAGACAAACTCTGTTTTCAGCGTATTACCAGTTTGGAAGAGCTGATTAGCCTTGGCGCAAGGTCGAAGAAACTTTGGCTTTGGCAAAAAGGTTTAAGCCACCACCCTTAGCGAAAAACTCTCTCGAACCTGATCTTGCCTTTCAGACTAATGCTAAGTATAGAGCACGATTAGAAATTGTTGGTGCAACCCAGGAGGCATCATCATCTCAGTCGGTTTGTTGGAACTGTGGTGAACCAGGTCATCGATTTGCTACTTGCCAGAAGCCTAGAGGTAATAAAGTGTTTTGCTACCGCTGTGGTTGCGTAGGGACTACAGCAGGGAGATGTTCTAACCCTAACTGTAAGCCGAAAAACTCCAAAGGGCCACGCTCATAAGTAGCGAAGCGTGTTTAAGCCCGTCATCGTATGCTACTCCGAGACTACCTTATCGCCACCGTACCGAGTATCTTCCTCGCCAGATAGTGTCCCGCAGCCCCATTGACGGTAGAATGTTTTTGACGGTACACATTATGGACCGCCCTATGAAAGGTTTGTTGGATTCTGGTGCTTCTCGAACCGTGCTTGGAGAACGAGGATGGAAGCTGGTACAGAGTTTAGGTTATGCTTTACAGCCCTGTGATGTTAATGTGTTCATGGCGAACGGTGCTTCTTGCAGTGTGTTAGGAATTGTCGACCTACCTTTTACTTTGTTGGATCGTAGTATTGTGTTACCTGTGATTGTAGTCCCAGCTGTGAAGAATAGCCTCGTTTTAGGTATTGACTTCTGGTCGCAGATGAAACTTGTACCCGACGCTTGTGAAGGAACGTGGTCTTTTTCTGATGCAGCGGAGTTGACTATCGAATCACTCAAGGTATTGAGGCAGAGGGATAATTTAACTTCAGAACAGGAAGATCGTCTTAATTGTCTTTTAGGAAAGTATTGTAAAGCAGAACCTTTTGGCACAGCTACTTCCCTCATTGAACATCGCATTGATACAGGACAGGCTTTGCCCATCAAGCAGCGATACTATCCCGTCTCTCCGGTTGTCTTGAAGGAAATTCATTCAGAACTTGATAATATGCTTCGAGACGATGTTGTCGAACCTTCAAGCAGCCCATGGAGCTCGCCTATTCTCCTGGTTAAGAAACCGTCTGGCAGTTATCGTTTCGTGGTTGACTTCCGGAAAGTGAACGAAGTCAGCAAGAAAGATGCCTATCCTCTTCCTTTTGTATCGACGATTTTAGACAGGCTTCGCGAATGCCGTTACCTGTCCTCTCTTGATATCAAGAACGCGTTTTGGCAGATTCCAATGGAGAAGGGTAGCAGAGAGAAGACTGCATTCACGGTGCCGGGTCAGGGTTTATTTCAATTTAAGAGGATGCCTTTCGGTTTGCATAATAGTGCAGCTACTTGGCAACGGTTGATTGATCGAGTCCTTGGACCTGAGCTGGAACCGTATGTTTTTGTTTATTTGGATGATATCATTGTGGCAACTCCAACTTTCCAGAAACATATGGAAATATTAGAAGAGATCTTCCGCCGTTTGCGTAAAGCTTCACTCCAATTAAACTTGGAAAAATGTCAGTTTGTTCGCTCGGAGTTGAAATATTTAGGATATGTCATAGACAATAGTGGACTCCATGTCGACCCGGATAAAGTCACAGCCATCATCAACTTCCCACGTCCTACCAAGGTTAAAGAAGTCCGTCAGTTCCTGGGTATGTCCTCATGGTACAGGCGTTTCATACAAGATTTTGCGACTAAGGTAGCACCGCTGAATAATTTGCTGAAGAAGAACGCGAGGTGGTCATGGACCGAAGAGGCAGAACGGTCTTTCTGCTTATTGAAACAGTGTCTTGTTAATGCCCCTGTTTTGTCTTGTCCAAACTTTGAGAAACCTTTTGTTATTCAAGCAGATGCGTCGGATCTCGGGATTGGTTGTGTTCTTTCTCAGGAGTTTGACGATGGTGAGCATGTCATCGCTTATGGTAGCAGGGCCTTATCCAAGTCTGAGCAAAAATTCTCGGTTACAGAAAAGGAGTGTTTGGCTGTGTTGTGGGCTGTGGAACGATACCGTCCCTACATAGAAGGTTCACATTTCACCGTGATCACCGATCACCACTCTTTGCTTTGGCTCAACAATCTCAAGGATCCGGCTGGACGTCTCGCCAGATGGGCGGTACGCCTGCAACAATATGATTTTGAGGTTTTACATAGGAAAGGTTCATCCCACGTAGTTCCGGACGCTTTGTCCCGAGCTATCGGCAATCTCGATTTGTTAGAAGTTGTGGCCCCTATCCAAGACCCTTGGTACCTTGAGATGTGTGATCGTGTAAGGAACGATCCACAGGCCTACTCGAATTGGAGGGTTTGGGGGGACTTAATCTGTTCAAACATTGTGCTGACCATCGTAAGCTGCCTGGCGACGAAGACAATTGGAAACTTGTTCTTCCTTCTAATCTCAGACAGGAAGGGATCCGAGAATCTCATGATGAACTGTTGGCTGGACACAGAGGAATGTACAAGACTTTGGCTAGAGTGGCGCTGCGGTATTACTGGCCCAAAATGAAAAGAGATGTGTGTCGTTTACGTCAGTGAATGTCAGGTGTGTGCTCAGCATAAGGTAGAACAACGACGCCCAGCAGGCTTACTGGCACCACGTACTTTTCCCCTTCATCCTGGTGAAGTCCTTACGTTGGATTTGATAGGCCCTCTGCCGCCCTCTGTGAAGCAGAATCGGTTTATTCTAGTTGTGCAGGATTGCCACACTAAATGGACTTATCTTTTCCCTTTGAAAGTAGCTACTTCGGAAGCAGTTCTTCAACCCCTGTTGAACTCTGTGTTTTTGGAGATAGGTGCTCCTCGACTGTTGATCGTGGACAATGGCCGTCAACTTGTCAGCAAAGACTTCCGGGAAGCGATGGAGGCTTATGGAGTTGATTTGCAATTCACTCCGTTTTACCACCCTCAGGCCAACCCTGTAGAAAGAATGAATAAGGAAGTAGGAAATTTGCTAGCCATATTTGTGGGTGACAACCAGCGAAAATGGGATACTCTCTTGCCACAGATCCAGTATGTGCTGCGAACTTGTAAACATGAGTCCACCCGGTATTCTCCAGCTTATTTACAGTTGGGCAGAGAACTTGGATTGTCTGGCAAGCGGAACCGTACCCACAGGAATGAGGCGGGTGATGAGATCGAGCGTGGACCCGAAGAGCATTGGGCAGGTTTAGATAATGTTCGTGAACGAGTACAGATCTATGTCCATGAGGCTCAGCAACGACAAGAGCGCAACTATAATCTGCGTCATCGGCCTGTGCAGTTCAGAGAGGGAGAAAAGGTGTGGAGGCGTAACTTTGTACTTTCTGACGCAAGCAAGTATTTCACTGCTAAGTTGGCCAAAAAGTACATTGGTCCTTTTGTCATTTCGCGCAAGGTATCCCCCGTTTTGATGGAACTTGAGCATCCTGATGGTAGAACAGCAGGACGCTGGCATGTTGTAGATTTGAAAAAGTTTGTCGAACGTTAATTTTCTTTCTTCGTCCAGTTTTTTTTCTCTTTGGAAGCGGAGGGGATGTATAACGGCTTGGTTGTGTGTGTAGCAGCACACTCCACCAAACCATTATAACATTACACTAATTTAAACACTGCTATGTTTGTCTTGGTTCCCCGCCGTTCCCCGAGTTGTAAGTGGGCATTGACGTTCATTTTGGTTTGAATTCTCGCGCGTGTTTTCTGCGGTTGGTGACACTGTCTCTACCCTGGTGACTTTCTATCTGTGTGGTTGGCTTACCTTGCCGCCAGAGGAAGACAGCTGACTGCGACTCGATAAGTAGCTGAGCGAATCTCGTCGGTCGGCACTTTTGTCTGCATTCCTGTCATGGTTTGGCGATTTCTGCGAGACGACTACGTTTTACTACTGATGTAGTTGTAATATCTTCCCATACTGTTGGGATTAGGCATGGGACTGGGACCTTCAGGCCTCAATCAATAGGCACGGGACAGCACCAACGTGAAACGACGTGAAGGCTATGCAGGACTTTTCCTTGGTCGCCTCTTGAACCCTAGGCCCTAATGTGTGGAAGGGGGCGTTGTCATTCCGCCATCTTGTGGACGTAGGATCCCAGCGGGGCCCTAGGCGTCAACTTTTGCTTGGAGCTGAAGATTAGGCCTAGGCCTACTCAGGTTTTCAATACATAATCTACTTCTTCCCGTGTTATGCTGTGATTTGTTCTTCAGACATTGACCATTTAGGCTCCTGATTAGAATATTGAAATTACCCAACCTCTAGAGGCATGGTCAACCTCAACACCTTCATTAAGGTTGGATGAACACGTTTGTTCCGATAAATGTCAGGCTAGCTAATTTGACAGCAGTCTTTTTGTAATTAAATGTTGGTGGCTATAAGTGCCATGTGTACATGCCTCTAGCCATCCTTGTCAAGGACAAGGCCTAGTTATATTCAGGCTATAGGCCTAGTGTTTTCAAAGTGTCATCTAGCCCATATGGCAGATATTTATTATAGTAAGGTGTTCATTGCCAGGAATGTAAGGTGATAGATATTTGTTCTAATGTGAAACACTGGTATGTAGCAAGGAGGTTATCAAGTAACGTTAGATATTAATTCAGTTTAATACGAGGGTCTACCTCAACGCTATTTTGTGTAAATCTCACTTATGCTATATTTCTTTCCGTGGCGGAACTAACTTGTGTGTTCAAGGTGAACCTATTGTGCCGATGTGGCATATAAGAACATTTTTGTAGGTGTTCTATTCTCAAGTAATGTTAGGTATTAATTCAGTTTAATACGAGGGTCTACCTCAACCTTTCTTTTGGAATGAGCCTACTATGTTAATATTTGTGCTGATGTGTGAACTATTTTATCTTGCTCATGAACACCGGTATCATTGTAATCAGGCTATTGCTGATTCACTAACTGCCAAGTTGTGATTTGGTAACCTTCAACCTTTGTAACTTATAAGCATAACCTGTAACTTGTGACCTGACTTTAAGTATAGTATAGGCTTTTCCTTGTATGATATTTTATAGATTTCCCTTGTGCTCTAGTATGTAATCCCATGTGGCCAACCACGCTACTCGGCCGGGATTCGTACGGCTGTATTATTCTATCCTACTTGGGAATTGTTACATTATACTTTTGTTTCTTTTATATCCTTGTTCTATCTTTAAAATAAATCAAGGTCATATTTTCTCTATACTTTCTTTTTCATTCGAGGTTTGTCCGACTCCTTCGTTCTTCCTGTTGGCTTGCTTGTTTATACATTTTCAGCGAAGAACGTGGCGCCCAATTTTTTCCGTCTGGTCACACTGTTATTTAGTTATTAAGTTGTGCGAATCACTACGAGACTCGAAGCAGCCCACGCCCCTTCTCCAACTGAGCTGAGTGGCACGTCACAAGATATTTTACAAAATAGTCGATTTTGCAGTTCTTTCAGTTTCAAAAGTGGAAAAAAGTAGTCAAGTGCTATTTTCACATGACAAATTTATTTGGATGCACTTAAATTCTCGGAAAGTCTAATATTATAGATTTAAAGGTTCTCTGAAAATTTCATCCAAATCGCAGCAGCTAGTCATTTGTCCCGGAAAGCAAAAAACAAACTCAAATGTGTACAAATAATAGAACAATATCTTCAAGTTGATATTTGGTGATACATTGTTACTTGTTTGCAATTTTAAAAAAAATGTCAAGTTGTATATACCCGTAGGTGGAATGGTTAATATTTAATACAATTCAGAAGTTCCATTCCGAACGGGGTTCGAACCCGTGTCTCGCACATTCCTGGTAGGTGCCTTAGCCAACTAGACCACCGAGACGTCAACTATTTAACTATGCATTTGGGAGACTCGGGATCGAACCCCGATCGGGATGGCTCAGTCTTAACTCGGCTATTCTTAGCTCGCCTACATCAATAGTAGTGGTATTTCAGGTGTAATTGCTGCTTCCAAGAACCACGTATCTACTTTAATTGGTCGTAGGAGGGGTTTTCTTGACTCGCCTACGCCAATGGCAGCGAGCCTTTCAAATGGTTATGCGACCTGACCGGCAAGTTTGAATTGTTCCGAAATTTAACGTTGACATGGCACTTCCCGGACAGAATTTCGGCCTCCAATATGACACATCTCTCTTCGATGCGCCAGGCAATCATCACCGTCAAGGGGAACTGCCCAACGCGCCCAGTATCAAGTACCAAAATATTAACAATAGACTACAAAATTTAAAATTACGGCTACAGATTGGTGACTCGCCTATTATGATGCAGTTAAGTACATCCTCAAGGATGTGAGGGTGGAGACTGAGGCTCAAGTGCAAACTTGGGGAAGGAACTTTAAAAATTAACGAGTTCCATTTTTCTGTAACATTTTAAGGAGCGCGATCCTTTTTAGTATTGAGGAACCATTAAGAAGTTAACATTTGAAGGGATTTTTTTAAGAGAGCTTACTTTTTTACGAGGAACTTTGAACATTTTATTCGTAAAGATATAAAAAGAAACTTGAACTTCATAAACGTTATTTATTGATTAATTGAATCTTCTGGAAAAGTTCTCTTTTACCAAGTATGCTCAAATGTACGCGCACTGTATGAGTGAATGAAGGCTGCAGTTTTTAATGTAATTTTAACTATTTTAAAGTTATTTAATGTGTTACTTTGATATCTTGTCTGTTGCCCTATCTTTCTCGACAAGCGATTATTGACAAAAACATTTTAAGATTGATTTGTTAAGAATAAAAATGTAAATATGTGTGTACATATGTATATTTTAACTAAATATTACCCAATTGTTATTTGAATAGAGTATAAAAAAAAATTATATCCCTTTACAAATATCTCACCAGTGTTTCCATCGTCTATGTTCGCTATACCAATAAATATTTTTATTAAATTTACTTATTATAATCTTGACGTGACTACATCTAGTTTACTTCTTCAAGTCAAGGCGTAAGTCACAATAAGAAAATGGATTACATAACCTAATATTCTTATTATGTCATAACATGTAAGATAATATTTTCTTGTATGGATATACCATTGCATTTTAAGACAACCTTGTAGTAAATAAAAAATATATTAAAATGGCACAAAGTGAGTAACGTTTCGAGCAAAATTCTGTCTTGGAAGTGCACTGTCAACGTTAAATATCGGAATAATTCAAACTTGCCGGTCTCGCATTCCCATTTGAAAGGCTCGCTGCCATTGGCGTAGGCGAGTCGAGAAAACCCCTCCTACGACCAATTAAAGTAGATACGTGGTTCTTGGAAGCGGGCAATTACACCTGAAATACCACTACTAATTGATGTAGGCGAGCTAAGAATAGCCGAGCTAAGAACGTACCATCGGGATGGATTTTTTAACTTTTGATTCCCGACTAACAAAATCGAGAAATAAACCCTCGCTCATTCCTGCCTATGGTAATGACATTAGGATATGTTTGTTTGGTAAATGCAAAGGCAACAGATATTCGTTGCAGTACTGTTCCATCCATCCAGATCTAAATCCAGAAGTTGAATATAGTTACCGTCTCGGTGGTCTTGTTGGCTAAGGTGCCTGTCTGGAATGTGGGAGACTCGGGTTCGAACCCCGCGATCGGGATGGATTTTTACCTTTTTAATTGTATTAAATATTAACAATTCCATCTGCAGGAGTGTTTCCCGACGAACCAAATCGTGAAATACTTTGTTAGTGTTGTGTGTAATTGAAATTGAAGTCTTCATGCTTCTATTTGTTGCAATAATAGTAGTTTCTTGGATGAGCGAAGCGAAGATTCCATTTCACTACACTGGAGAAAAAAATCCGGAATGTTTTCTTTTTCTTCTTTTTTTCTGTTTGTATTATTGTGTGTTTGTTAACACGATTCCGGCTAAACCGATGCTCCAATTACGATGAAATTTTATGGAGGCCTTCGAAATCTCTGAACTTAGAACTGAAATTTTTCTCATAAAAAACGCATTTTTACGATATTTTTCGATTTTTTGAAAAATTCTTCGACTTATAACACCCACATGCTTTATCCGATTGTAATAATTTTTCACAGAACCTTAATTTCATGAATTAAGATATTCGTGTGAAATTAGAGGCAATCGAAAAATTATTTCTCATGAAAATCGAAATTTTACAGTTTTTTTTCATTTTTAAAACAATTCTTTGACTTATAACACCTACATGCTTTATCCTATTGTAATGATTTTTTCACAGAACCTTAATTTTATGAATTAATATATTCGTGTAAAATTTGAGCGCAATCGAATAATTATTTCTTATGAAAATCGCAATTTTACTCTTTTTTCTTTTTTAATTTACGATTAATAAAAAAATAACAAAAGTTAATTTTTTATTTAATTTAATTTAATTTAAAAAAAAATCTTCCCCATAGTAATAATTTTTTCTTAGAACAACAGAAAATCCGCAAAACACATGGCAGCTCAATGCACCAATTAAGCTCATCCAACAACGCGGCGGGACTTAAGCGTTTTCCTAGTATTTTTATTTTCTCGCTAAAGCAAGGACAACGCAAACAAAACAAACATTAGACATTATTACCGGGTTTATAACAGCAATTAAAACAACATTGCACACATTTGAGACTAACTAATAAGCCCGTTATTGAAATGTCAGACGAGTTAATTTTAAATCACTACTCGCGTAATTTTTACTCGTAAAATTAAATAGTGTAATTTCTATGAAGATACACAGATTTGAGTTTGATTTGCAGCGCAATTATGGAGAAATTATTCGAGACGTCAATCATCTCGGGAAACAACATTGTTTATAAATGAGTTTACCTCTCTCTCTTATCAAAATTATAAAAAAATCTCTTCACATTTGGCCACTCATCAAACCTAAAAAAAAATAATGGATTAGTTTTGCCACTTTACAACTAAATGTTCGATGTAAAATCTTGGGAGACGATTAAGAGGGAGGGTGGTCGCGAACTAGGCGAAATTACGGTTTTTTCTGATATCTCGAGAACGCTGCAAAATATCACAAAACTGTTTGCAGACAGCTATATGGTTTTGTGAACTATAGCATGTACGAAAAAATATTGTTATGTGATGGTAATTAAGTTTTTTATTTGATATTTAATTAATTAAATGCATATCAGAAATTCCTTAGATAATATTGTTCTAACAAAACCACATAGCTGTTTGCAAATCAGTTTTTAAATATTTTTCTTCGTTCTTGAGATATCACGAAAAAACTATAATTTCGCGTGGTTTTAATTTCGCGTTAAGGAGACTTTCCTCTTGGAGAAATGTACATCTTTTCTATAATTTTACTTCAAATCTGTGCGTTTTAGACAAAATGAAAACAAAACCTTAATTTTTTTGCTATCACGAAAATCAATGTTAATATAAACAAAATTTCGGTAGGCAAATAATATCTTTATCATATTGTTGTCTTGAGTAAGAAACGGGTTTTAAATTTTTATAAAACATATCGTTGACACTGCAACCTTGTAATGTTTTCAATCAATCAGCGGATTATTGAAAGAGAATGGACCACACGTGACACGTGTGTAGCTTACATCAATATTATTTATTGTATGACAAGATAATACACAACAGGTGGTCCCTGCTCGGGAGTAAGACTGGCGCTTTAGGCCGTAGCCTTCGCTCAACACTCACTGATCATCGTCTGTTTTCACCTCCTCTCGAGCGTGCTCGAGCCATTCACCCCTACCTAACTACCCCTCTTACCAGACACTGGCTGTGGAGGGGTGGGGTGGGAATGTTACAATACCCCCTCCAGATATGATGTTCCGAAACACAAGCAGGAAAAAAACAGTTATCATTACGTTAATCAAGTTAATACATTTTAATAAACAAATTACATCCTGAATTAGTTGATCACGATGACATTGTAAACATTACGAACAATGAAATGCATTTTTGATACAAAACATTTATACGAACACTTCAAGAAAAGAAAAGAAGCTAAAACTTAACACATCAAAGACACAATGGGCAAAAATAAAAATGAACGTACAGAAACATAATATCTAAGTGATAATGTGAAGTCATCCAACTATGAAAATAAAATAATAACAAGAAACTGAACTCTACATTTAAAATATACCACAATGTACAACAATATTTAGTATTCAGTATTCAGTATTCAGTATTTACAATGCGTTGACCATATCACGATATAACAATGGATTGTATATAAAATAGGTTTTAAACGTATTGCATGAAAATTAAGTTTTTACATTTTGGTGCATACATGAGTCAGAAGACTTGTGAGTGTGCACCATGTGTTTATGTGTGCCGTTATAACTAGGAGCTATAATTATTTATTTATTTATTTCATTTTTATTTATTTATTTATTTATTATTTATTTATTGACAAGACAAGGACAAGATAATTGATTACATTCAAATATCATTTAAGCTAATTTAAGACAACCACATAAGTCGGGAAACTTGTTCGTGGCTGCCTTATTGCAATGTCATTATGATGTCTTGTATAAAGCTAGACTTAAAAATTAAGGGCTAGGTACTAAAAACTAAAAACTACGATAAAGATATAAATACTGAAAAGTAGGATTTCAGTTCGTTAAATTTACAATTTGGATAACGTTTTAAGAATAACAACAACGTCAAAGGACGAACGATTGTCATTGTCATGTTATGAAAGTGAAACCACAAACATTTATACAATTACAATGATCAATCACACAATAAACTGGAGAACTAAATACCTTAATAATAGTATGTTATAATAATGTTTTCTTCGAGAAAACTCTGAACACAGCTGAACACTTTTCTCTATTGAAGTTAAATTGGCTACGGATTAGATATTGACTGTATTATGCAATGTTTAAGACAATCTATTTAAATTTGGTTTTATGACAGTACAGCATTGAACGTACGTATTCACACCATAAATAATGGATATTTTGTGTGAGAAGGTGGGTTATAGATAATTCAGTATGTTACCAGCTCGACACCAGCTACCGACAATCATTGACAGTGCTTTTTCAAATGTGTTATAAGTCTGAATTCAGAAAAACACAAACCGGGATTGGAGAATCTTGCTTAGATTGATTGATTATTGATTGATTGATTGATTGATTGATTGATTGATTGATTGATTGATTGGATTTTGCTTAACGTCTCATATTAATGCACTTTGACTATTCGAGACGATGAGTGGTTTTAGATTAGGATGAAGTATGAACAGAAGGGAGGAGGTCAAACCCGGTACCGGCACGTAGCCTAAAAGTACCAAGGGGACAAACGGCTTAACGTCCCATCCGAAAGGACGGTGTAACTTTGACAGTCATATAGGTTCCTCCACTAACCCAGACTGTCGAGCAGACGTCGAGGAGAACAAAGTCGTTACACTAGCTCTCGAACCCTCCATCTGCTCTACCCAGCGGTAATGTTAGTTTCAGAGCTTTGCGGTCACCCACTCTATCCCTGACCACGCCCGATTCTGCTCAACTTCTGGGAAACGGTAATCTTGCTTATGATTTGGAAATGTTATATGTAGGTTTCATAATCTTTAATTCGTTTCTCAACATAGCTTGTATTATTTGAATGCTTGGTCAGGCAGAAGAAAAATCTTCACCAAGTTTAAAATAAAGATTGTTCCCTATTATATCCCCACGGACGCCGTGTTAATCAGATAAGCTCTGCAGCTTCGATGTTTGTAAACTGCGCTTTACTTTCGTAATTCGTTTGATCTGAAAATGCCAAATGGACAAAATTAATAACGAGACGAAAAACTGCAATCAACAACAATAAATATGATTACGTGTGGAACACTGTCCATGGTCACCTTGACATGTTTAAGATCAAAGATGTAATTTTATTAATAATAACCATGGCCCATGGCATTCACGTAATGTCTTGGATATAACTGGACATAACTGGTGACTAAAAGTGTGGTCCTCCGAAATAGGGGCCTCTTCATTTGAAAATGCAGAGTTTTCTCTGATGACGATAATGAATGCACGCAATGACAGATGCTGTGGTGTAAGTGTCGCGTTCGGGTTCTAATTATTCAAGGTCACGCATGCACTCATCGACACACCCGAGGCTCCATAATTCCAGGTAGACGATTTAGCCAATTAGACCACCGAGACGGTAACTATTTAACTATTTAGACTCGGGCTCGATTTTTTAACTTCTGAGTTGTATTATATATTTACAATTCCACATACGGGAGTGTTTCCCGACTAACTAGGAAAACGTCAGTTGGACGCGTTGTTGAGCGAGCACCGGTACGTGCAACACGACCCGAGTACGACATTCCCATAATGTTACATACCAATAAGTCTTTAAGGTCTTGACCGATTTAGCTGAAAATTTGTAAAATAGGAAAGAATGGATAAATTCACCGCCATCTAGAGGACCTTGACAGCATTTCTTTGGGAAAACTATTTTACTCTTGATTTCTTCTAGGTGGCAGTACATAGTGACCAGAATTCTTGTGCGACTTTTCGTTGCCATGGTAACGTTACTTTTGTTAAAATGTAATTTCTATCTACACTACTTATCGGATCAAAATAAAATTAACATATTCGTGACCGGACGGACATTGTAATGATTTGGCCACCTCAGATTTTGTCGCCGTTAGTTTGAAAAAAAACTTTCGATTAACTTTAATGTAACTTTTTAACTTTTTGAACAATTTTGCCACAAAACTATACAGCAACCCGCCTAGGTGGTATGTACATGTGTGCAAAATTTCAGGTCGATCAGAGAAACGGTGCGACCTGTATCGAAGCAGTAACAGGAAAAAAAAAAAAAACAGACATTCGAGCCATAAGAGTCAAGTGGAGACGCTCGCTTCGCTCGCTCAACAAAATCGAGAAATAAACCCTCGCTCATTCCTGCGTAAGGTAAATGACATTATAAATCATGTTTGTTTGGTCAGTTCAAAGGCAACAGATATTCGTTGCAGTACTGTTCCATCCATTCAGAGAATGCATCTACAATTCAGAAATTAAATAGTTATCGTCTCGGTGGTCTAGTTGGCTAAGGCGCCTAGTCCTACCTGGAATGTGGGAGACTAGGGTACGAACCCCGATCGGAATGATTTTTTTCTTCTGAATAATTGTATTAAATACTATTATTTTATTAGTACGGGTTACTTTCTGAATGCAAGCAAAGGAATCGTTCATACCAAAAAAGCTAAAACAATTTGGTTATTTATTTTGCTCCTTCGTATTTTTAGGGAACGTCCACAATATCTAAACGTACAAAAATATATTCAACCTTTTATGGCAAAATCGAGAAAAAATTTTACCTAAATAGTAGTTTTCCGTATAGCTTTAATTCCAAATATTTGTTTGGAAGATTGGACTTTTGACTCTTGCATGCCGACAACAGTGACATTTCAGTGAGCACTGATTGCACAAAAAAAATGTATTTTGGGTCTATACGCACTCAGTTACATAACTAATTTTCAGTGGGGGACAGTATATTTGAAGCCGACTCCAGATTCGTACGCAACCTTCAAATAACCGATCCTCAATTCATCAAGAAAGCAGATTGACAAAGCTACCTATGACACAATAAAACTCGACAAAGTATCTGCCAGACAATAAATTAAGAAAGAAAAACAACCCCGTCGACCGCAATAAAAACTCAAAACTCGACTGCCCGAAGAGCGGAAAAGCAGGGGAAGACGGATTAGGCCTTGATGGGTGACTCGACTGCCTTACCGATGCTGCAGCGGCCATGTCCATCCACCCAAAACGTTTGTAGACAGTTCGGTCTCACGGCACTGGGTGGCAGGATGGTAGCGGGTTAGATCTTGGTCCAAGGTTCCCCGATTCAAATCTCCGTGTTGGTAATTTTTTTTTACAATCTTTTCTTTATGAAAAAACCCCCATTTGGGGTGAAAGTCCTTTATATTTTAAATAGAAACGTTAAAGGTGTTAAAGGGTTTATTTTGTTTATTTTTTATTATAATTAATAAAACTCCTTTCCATGAAGAAGTACTTTATATTTTAAATAGAAACGTTTAAAGTTTTTGTATTTTTTTTTGTTTATGGTTGATAACAATTAATTAAACGCCCTTTTCGGGGTAAAAGTTTTTATATTTTTAAAAGAAACGTTAAAGGTTTTGAATTTTTTTTTTGTTGTTGGATGAATAATCAAACTTTTTTTAAAATGAAAGTCCTTATATTTTAAATAGAAACTTTAAATGTTTGTAGGTTTTTGTGTATTTTTACGTCCGCTATATTGCATATTTTATTACTATTATTATTATTATTATTATATTATTATTATTATTATTATTATTATTATTATTATTATTATTATTATTTATTATTATTATTATATTATTATTATTTTTTATTTTTTATTTATTATATTTTTATTTTTAAATAATATTTAGTAATGATTAATTCCTTATTGAGTACACAGCAAACATGGGTTACTTGGTAAGACCAAAGAGACTAATCTTTGGTTAGACTACGTCCCAACTACGTGAAAGCGCCAACTACTTTTATCGACCCATAGGTCAAACCCCCAAGGCCTAAAAGAACGACTAAAAAGCAGGAACTAGTATCGCGCTCTATGGAAAATCATTCAACTATTTAAGTAGCAACTAGCGCAAAACCCGGCGGCTATACTAGGGTTATCTAGGCTTTTCGTTGGTGGTGGGGGTAGGATTTCCTTTTTCTTATTTTATGGTATGTTTATTACTTCTTTCAAGAAATTATGGAACTTTGGAGACCTATTGAGATACAAATGTTCATCAATATCCGATATTGCAAACACCACCATCTAGGCCAAGGCCAAGGCTTGCTTGCTGGAGCCAGTTCTTCTATCAGTACACGCGTTCTGTTCTGAACTAACGAGTATTTACGAATGCACTAGGCGCTGCAAGTGTGGTTTAATAAACTCACAGACAACTCAAAGCTTTGATTTTGACAAGGTATTTTGGCACTTTTTTAAAAGTTGTTGGGAGGTCGATTCCTTGTTATTTCGTCTACTTGTTATATTAGTTGATTCGCGACCCTGGTGCTGTTGATCTCTAGGATTGGTATTTTAATGAAATTGTGGTGCATTCTAGCAAACGAGAGTTTTGTATAAAAAAAAATCCACCAAGTTAAGCGAATCACGACTATATACATTTGAAAAATAATCATGTTATTTTGGATTAATGAAGTTCACTTGCAGCTTGCAAAGAGTTAGTGTCGAGATGGCGTTAGCATTTCCTTAAATTATAAAATATGTATATGTCAGTATAGATATATTTTTAAAATGTACTTATCGTTGCTTTAAAAAAGGATTAAACATGGCATCATATTAATATTAATATATATTTTCGCTTTTGTAAAATTCCTTAATTTGCCGCCTTTTTATGTGATCCTTTATGCACAAACTGAGGGTATTTCAGATGTGAATACCATTTGTAACGATATAAAGTAGTAGTGATTGATATACATAATTCCTTGTTAGGAAACACATTATCTGACACTATGCACGTATTTATTATTAGTGGGAACTAGTTGAAATTATTGGTTGTAATAAGTAACCACGCATACAAAAAAAAACTTTAAAAACACACTCAGGTGATGAGATTTAATGTAGGGCATGTACCATTCTACATTTTCGCACTCTTTATATATCAATTCACTTTGCTCCGTGACTACATCCTTGCAAATCTTGGCAACGTTTTATTTGCACTCTCGTTTAAATATAAAAGTTCGTGCAAACTTATTTTGCCAATCGCTTTGCCAGGATAGAGTCACGGTGCAAAATGCATTCATGTATGTATTAAGAGTACACAAATATTGAAGGGTACATAAGATCTAATTCTAATTCTAATCTAATCTAATTTCTTTTGTATGTGTATTGCTTGGGAAAATTTTTACAAGTTTTTTGTATGCGTGGTGTCTATTACTACTAACACACTACTAGAACAACGGCATTCATTTAATTGAATTGAAGGGCAAACGTAGCCGCAGATTGACTCTAGCAAGCTCGCTTTAATGAAAGGTTTTTAACCTCAAAAGACCAATGGTTAGCACGACTAGTGAAAGGGGTATGTGGGTATAGTTATTATTTAATAATTTAAGGGTGAAGCTAAAGCTCTTTCCTGGGTAAAGTTCATGAGCGAGTGCAATGCAGGGTCTGGGGGAAGGCCTTCCACCTAATGCGGGGCCAGTGCGCGAAGTATTGACAAAAATCTTATAAAAGATGTAAAAAAAATTGCAAGATATAAAAAAATCTCAATATCCAAAAATATAAATAAATCTATATTCCGCAATAAATACATCTTATCAAATAAAAATTGTGTAACCCCTCCCCCCCCCCTCCCCCCATAGTTCACCACTGACTGCGCGAATAGGAACGCGCTAAGGATCAAATCGATTAGTATTGACAGCGATGAAGACATATTATTAACTAGTATCGATTGAGATTCCGAGCCTGACCTACTGATGAAACAGGTAGTAACGCGCATCTCGAGTGACGACGTTTCTCTGAGGACACTGCTGTGGAGTCAGTCATACCTACGCACGCGTGGGAATCAGTTTCTTCTCTGTGGTTGGTTCACGTAGAGATTCTTACTAGATACGATATGTCCGATATGGTAAAAAAAAATCCTTTAGAGATTTCTCTTCAGCTTTTTGTATGTTTTATTTTATTTTATTTCAAGTGTAAAAAGTTGTAAGAACATGCGATATAAATAAATAATACTTCATTCTTTTGATGGTTATAATATTCATTTGGATATGCTCTAATGTATCATTAAATTAACATTGATGATGATAAACAAATGTGTAATGTTTCCACTTCATATACTTACTTTACCGCCTTCCTAAGATACTAACCCTTTTTCGAGTACCTTTTACCAATAAACCTAAACTTTTTAAGTTTAGAATTCTCATTTTTCGATTACCTTCATTTTACCATTCTTTGCCCAATTCTTCCATCCAAAACTGGAATTTAAATCGTAAGTATATCTTATTTTTTTAAAAAAGGAAAATAAATAAATTCGTATTTAGAGTCTACCCGCTCAGTCATATAACTGATTTTCATTGGGAGACATTCCCTTTATAGGACAGTGGGATACATAGCCTATTTCCCACCACTTTTCAAAAGCGACATAGTTATATCTGCCAGTTTTAAATGCTTATAACCCGGCTAAAAAACTTCTTTGTTTTGTTTGGAATTCGTATAATTTTTCCCCACTAAATTTTAATAATTAGAACGATTTTTGTAATGATTTCAAAATTAAATTGTGTATGAAAACACAAAAATACACAAATTTCCGAATGTCCCGGATATTTTTTTGGAATGTAGAAGATTCATTTTGAACATGTAAAAAAAGGGAAAAACGTGTAAAATTGCAAAAAAAATCTCATTTTTGAACATAAACTCAAATTTTGATTGTTTCACGAAATTTGATGTCAATTTGGGATCCAAAATCTGCATATTTTCCATAAAAGATCGAATAAAAAATATTAAAAAACATAAAATTCAGTAAAAAAAATCACAAATTTTCAAAATAGTTAAGGAAAAAAGCAAAATATGGGTCCCGGTTTTTTGTACTATAAAGGGTTAAACCAAATGAAACACATAGTTATATTTCAGATACAAACACATTAGATTAAATATGTCGTTTATGTTATATAAGTAATGATTAATGTTAAACATTCATAACAAAAGACATGCAGATTTATTAATTCATTATGCATACTTCTTTAGTGGTATGCATGCACATGTATTTGTGGGCTTAATGCATACAATGGGACTGAGATGTATACTTTTACATGCCTACTTGTTATTATACTCATATGTTAGCAATAGTGGGCTGTACTAATGTATGTTAACCAACTAAAATATCTTGCCATAGTAAAACGGGTGTGATTGTCATTCTATGTGGTAAACCACCAACGCACAAGAGGTGCCAACTTTGTATCGAAGTGGGTTAATGTGTTTTGCCGTTTAACATTTTAATACCACACAATTACATTTCTTACTTAGAATAACCACCGTTGTTATTAAATTCTTATTATACTTCCGTCTAATAAATGCATACAGTTATAAATCTTCAGTTTCAACTTCGAAAGACAAGGGGTGTTTTTTTTTTCACAAATAAACATCCAAAATAAAGTTGCAATTTATGCTTGCTAAATTATGTCGAAATGTATGCTGTTAAAATATTGCTAATTAATTAAAAGGAAGAAAACTTTTACTTATTTTGTCACTATTGGCAAATTTGCGCTTTTCATAACTAATAACTTCACCATAAATTTGTAGCCATCAGCTGCAGGAAACATGTCGCAGGCTACCTGTCAACTTGAATCTCTTATTTCACGATTTGGTTATTCAGAAAGCACTCAGGCGGAATGTTTGACATTTAATTCAATTCAGAAATTACAAAATCCATCCCAACCGGGGTTCGAACCCAGGTCTCCCACATTCCAGGTAGGCGCCTTAGCCAACTAGACCACCAAAACGGTAACCTTTTAACTTCTGAATTGTAGTTGTATTATTATAGATCTGAATGAATCTATTACTTTCATAGAAATATGCAAAATCTGCTGTGTTAGCCTATATTTTAATATAACAGTATGCTTTCGATTTACTTTAAAATTTGTGGGGATTATATTACAGAAAATCATGATATCGTAATTTAAAATTTCGATACACTAGGAAAACGCTTAAGTCCCGCCGCGTTGTTGGATGAGCGTAATTGGTGCATTGAGCTGCCATGTGTTATGCGAATGTTCTGTTGTTCTGTGGCAAAATCATTACTAAGTTGAATTTTTTTTAAATATTATTAAATTAAATTTAAAAATTAACTTTTTTTTTTTTTTTATTATTAATTGTAATTGTTAAAAAAATCGTAAAATTGCGATTTTTATAAGAAATAATTTCTCGATTGCTCTCAAATTTTACACTAATATATAAATTCATAAAATAAAGGTTCTGCGAAAAAATCATTACAATCGGATAAAGCATGTAGGTGTTATAAGTCAAAGAATTGTTTTAAAAAAGAAAAAAACTGTAAAATTTCGATTTTTATGATAAATATTTTTTCAATTGCGCTCAAATTTCACAAAAATATCTTAATTCATAAAAAAAAAAGGTTCTGTGCAAAAATCATTAAAATCGGATAAAGCATGTAGGAGTTATAAGTCGAAGAAATTTTTTAAAAATTGAAAAAAATCGTAAAATTGCGATTTTCATGAGAAAAAAAATTCCGATTGCGCTCAAAAACGTGGCAGTTCTAAGTTCAGAGATTTCGAAGGCCTCCATAAAATTTCATCGCAATCGGAGTATCGGTTTAGCCGGAATCGTGTGGACAAACAGACAAAATACAAAAAAAAGAAAAGAAAGAAAAAAAAAAAAAAAAAACATTCCGGATTTTTTTCTCCAGTGTAGTGAAATGGAATCTTCGCTTCGCTCGCTAACGCTCGCTACGCTCATCCAAAAACTTTGAACAAATCTTACTATTTTCTCACACTTCTTTTTATAACAGTTCTGAAATAATCTTCAAGTTTTGTAAGCGATTGTTTTTCGATCTATTCAATTTCCTATTCACCGTTGACAAAATTCAATTCTAGGTCGATTCATTATCAAAACGAGGTCTCGATTTTCGTCGAGAGTTATAAGATTTAGGATAATGTTTATTTGACATATTATGCCACATTGTCTCCCTCATCAGTGTCTTAGCTTCCGGCTCGACAATGTCGGCACAAATAAAAATACAAAATAATTGAGACGTTCGTATCCGTGACGGTTAATCCATTTTTTGTTGGAATAACGACGATTTTGGATGTTTGTCCTCGCCCGACCTAGAAGATGTCGTAACCAATAATTATCAAATTTGGGTAACAAGGGATCTTCCGGCAATTGTTATTTGTGATACTTTATACGGACGATTCAACTACTTCGTGGAAGATTCTAAGATATACCGTGCATCTCATGCAATAACCAAATCACATGCACGCCCTTGTTTGGTTGGAAAAGTAGACAATACTGGACTGGTTGTTATAAATCGTCACGAATATGTTAATGTGAGTATTATTATTAGGGTTACGGACTCGTAGGATTTGGTTTGTGTAGAAGATGTTTACAAAAAAATATTACGGAATCGAGATCGAGAAAATCAATGTGAATCGACTTCAGAATCATTGATACTTTTAATTTAATTTTCATTACACATCGTACATAACGTTGCGATAGGAGACAGAGGCATGCTCATAACCAACCACATATTTCAATTTTCTCATTGAATGTCAGTGACATATTTTGTATTTTAAACTTCACATAATTACGTCAGTGTCAAATTGAAATAGGACGGCACATATCATAACATACAGTTTTGAATCTAGGAAATAAATAAATACCAAACTAAAGCTCGTCTATTCAAAATCTGTAAAATGAGTCAAATAGATGATTAACGATAAACATTGAAAATCTTGTATAATAGGGGCGTACTTTTATTCGTTGTTAGTAAAGGTTCGTGTCATAGTATTTTCAGTTATCACTTTATGGAGTTTTGTAGCATCAATTTTTTGGTCACTTTCAAAAACTTGTGTATGAAGTTTATTCATGTTTTTATTTTGAAATTTTGTCATCGGGTTAAATTAATATCAACTGAATAAAAGTGTGTATAAACAAATTTTAGATACTATGCAAAATAAAATTAAATGGCATCTATTCACAAAACACTATTTTCACGTACCTGTAATTATTAACAATTACACAACTTTATATTCCCTTGTAAAGATTATAATATGGGCTTCAGAAATAAGAACTCTCCGAATATCAAATCAGATCCACTCCCTCCTATCGTAAAATCGTCATTAACTAGTCGATTTATGAGGTATTTATTTTTAGAACTGTGTTCTATATGGAAGACAATTACCTTAATATATTTATGATATTTATGGAAAATGAGACACAGTTGATATAGGTCATTGGACTTGAGGTAATGAGATAAAACCAGTGCAAAACACAGTCACCGTGTAAAGTATGAGCACCGAAGACCATCAAGAGTAATCACAATACAAGGAAGTGTGTGTGAGAAATGAATGGACAATTGGACTGATCGTTACTTTATGATTCCCCCCCCCCACCAACAACCATGGTGTATTAATTTCAGTCATCAAAAATTTGTGCAATTCAATTCTTAAAAGAAGCGACCAGCTACGACAGTTAGGCTTTGCTTGACAGGTATTTTTAGTTCGGCTTAATCTATGCTAAACTCTTCTAGGATAAAGTAGCACATGGTGAGCCATAGAACGAATTGGCACAACAATTAATCATTTGAATGTCAAGTTTGGCGAAATAGTTCCGATAAATGTTACATGTCATGTGTTGTGCCCTCTGACGGTGCCTACATAGCTTACAGCTACCACACATCTTGTTACTATTGACGGTTCTCTCTCTATCATAGCTATTTAGTTTAGAGGTTGCCCTGTCGAAGTGAAAAGAATTCGAAGATGTAAGGTCTTTGTTGAATGTATTCAGGATATGGCTTTAGGTTGGTATGTAGTGCTGGGCTACAAAGAAGCACATACGTCATTTATAATAATTAGGGCGGTTATTATAATCAACATATCAGAAAGGTATTAGTAGCAAATTACTATTGGTAGTAGGAATTCAAACATTTTGATTGGGGCTATCTATGAGGAAATGAAGTCAAAAGTTCATGAAAAATTCTTAAACTTTTGACAATAACAACAATTAACAATAAACAATTGTTTTTCTAGATCTTATAAGGATTTTAGAGAGGGTTTTAGAGAGAAAAAAAACATTATGATTTAAACATAGTTTTTCAGACCAATGACTATTTTTTCCCCACGATTCATGCACATCTTGTATATAACTAACAAAATATTTGTGCTATGTTCGTGGTGAACGGAATTCCAGGGGTTGTTTAAGAGGATTCTTTCCCTTAGATTCTCATAAACTATTATAGAATACATTGTCAGCTACTTTCTGTCAGGATTACCGGTTGTTAGCTTCGACCGTCACCCTCCTGAATGACGCAATGTAAACTTTTGAAGTATTTGGGCTTGATTGTTGACCCCAAAATACTAAAAACTTCTGTCGAGCTCCCTCACAAAACCCTCATCTTCTCAACCAGCCTAAAACTAGGCAATTCGAGTGTTCCTCAAAATGTGTGCAACCAAAAGTCACCCCTTATGAGCTAACGCTCGATATGGGTATAACCTCGCATGGGAAATGCATGTGTTGTAATACTAGATTCAAACAATACTAACTTGTTGTGTCTGAATTTATGTAACTAGATTAATTAAGTTGTCCTCTTTTTTAAATCAGTGTTTTAACTGAAGACGATACGTAAAATAATTAAGTAAAAATAATTAAATAAATGCGATGAAGCCTACTGCTACTACCATCAGAGAGTCAGGAGTTAAGCATAAGCTATTATATTGTCTGTTCATGATAATACAGGTGAGATTTGGTTGAATTGGTGAAGAGGTCAAAAGTTTCAAAGAATTGTTCGTAGAACAAACTTTTTTCACCCGTCAATGATGACTACAGCTAATTTTATAAGCTGCTGCACAAGTATTTCAACTCTCAGCAACTAGTAAAATTTCACGTTCCAGCAATACCAAAACGAATTGTACAAACTTTTCATATTGCAAACAGCAGACCAGATATTTTATTTTTTTTAATTTTAAATTAATATTATATTATATATGCCTTATTATTATAACCTTACATCCAGATATTGACAAATACTTATTTATTTACTCTGTTTTAAAAAGGTTGGCTACCAATATTATTGGCATTGTGCCCAGCATAGTTTTCTAATAATTGCACTTTGTTCTGTATTATGTATTATATTATAATATTATATTATGTATACCTATTTAATTTCTTTAAGAAGTAGGAAAACGCCAAAGTCGTTGTTAGACGAGTGAGTGAGCCATGTGTTGAGTACCCGGGAACATTCCCTTTATACCCCCTACCTAAGGCCTCTCTAGCCTATCATGGCGCATTATGGCCTTACAGTAGGCGCGCCCTTATACCAACTAAACTCAAAACCCAATTAATTATACCTATGTACAATTATTATCACTAGGAAAACGCTTAAGTCCCGCCGCGTTGTTGGATGAGCGTAATTGGTGCATTGAGCTGCCATGTGTTATGCAAATTTTCTGTTGTTCTGTGAAAAAATCATTATTAAATTGAATTTTTTTAAAATTAAATAAAATAAAATAAAAAATTAAACTTAATTTTTTTTATTAATCGTAATTGTTTGAAAAAAATCGTAAAATTGAAATTTGTATAAGAAATAATTTCTCGATTGCGCTCAAATTTAACAATAATATAGTAATTCATAAAATTAAGGTTCTGCGAAAAAATCATTAAAATCGGATAAAGCATGTAGGTGTTATAAGTCGAAGAAATTTTTTTAAATCGAAAAAAATCGTAAAATTGCGATTTTCATGAGAAAAAATTTTCTGATTGCGCTCAAAAACGTGGCAGTTCTAAGTTCAGAGATTTCGAAGGTCTCCATAAAATTTCATCGCAATCGGAGTATCGGTTTAGCCGAAATCGTGTGGACAAACAGACAAAAATACAAAAAAAAAAAGAAAGAAAGAAAGAAGAAAAAAAAACATTCCGGATTTTTTTCTCCAGTGTAGTAGAATGGAATCTTCGCTTCGCTCGCTACGCTCATCCAAAAATTATATTCAAATGTTCCCGGGTACTCAACACATGACTGGCTCACTCGTCAAACAATGGCTTTGGCGTTTTTCTAGTCTAGTTGGCTAAGGCGCCCTTTACCCAAACTGTGGAAGATTTATAGGTTCAAACCACTGGTCGTGAAACATTTTTTAATATCTGGATTGTATTTAAAAACTATAAAACATGTTTTAAAATGCATATACTATGGAAAACACAGCCAGTACGAAATACGCGTAAAGATTGCAAGGTTTACTCAATCTCCCAGCGGAATTTAGGGGATCCTTGAGCGTGCAAGATTCGATACACCTTGGTCACTGCATACAATCACAGCCTGACAAAAACAATTCAATAAAAATGACTTCAACAAGAACAAAAGCATTGTCATTAAATTGAATCCTACACATTTTAAGCCTATTTTCTATTTTTTATTTCTTGTAGGTTTAAATCGCAACGGATTTTGCTCATATTGTTAGCAGTTCTCAGTTGCCTGGTCACGGATGTCTGTTTCAAATTTCAGCTCAGTCTATTTGGCTGTTCGGCCGTATGGGACCGGAGAGACAGACATTTAACAGACAAATTAATCACGACGAAGATCCGTTCGACTTGCGTTGTAGACTACGTTCGCTGCACTCACTCGTCTAATTTTAACACGTGCAATGTGTTTTGATATTGTGTTCTTTGGTAACCAATGCTTCCAGAGCACGTGTGGAGCTTGCTTTCATGCTTTCTTGGCAGATTTCGTAATTTGGAGACTGAACACTTGAATAATGGTCCTCTTTATTAGTTAGGTACACACAAACACAAATTGACTACATTTAACCAAAACAGTAATTATTTTGAATGCATGTTGCCAACTTCAGCAAAGTTACTTCACCAACTATTAATACAATGATTCACATTCACGGACACAATGATAATGGCACTGTGCAGCAAAAATGAAACAACGATTTGTTTTGAATTTAAAAATATAGGAGTTGCATATTTTTACCAAATCAAATGAAAACAAATGCATAATATAATTATAACATATTGATTCTAGATCATATAGGTTTGAAGGAAAGTTATACAAAGTGATTTCGACGAATTAAAACATTGCAATTTTACATAATTAATCAAAAGATCGTGGGTACATAAAACACCAAACAGATCAAATTTGAAACTTACAAATTAATTTACATTGCCAGGACTTAAACATTCCTATAAATTAATTTGTTTCGTTATTGTAGTAGTTATGCCCCTAACAAACTCTCATCGAGACTTATTAAAGTAGCGAAATTAGCAACAACAATAATTTATTAAACCGTGATTACGCTTTCTCAATCCTTCACTCTTTGATTTAAAAATGTAAAAAAAAAAAATTAAATAATTAAATAAAAACATTTAAATAAATATATCAGAAGCAGTGCTTGAGTAGTTACTGCCGTCTGCAGTAAACGTATGACCACAAATAACAGATTGGTATGATTTGAAGACTCGAGGACGCGGGTTCGAATCCCACAGAAGGCGTGGCGTTTTAATTGTCCTTTCCCCACATCTATCACTACTCATCGAAATACTAGAGACTTTAAACATAAAAATCAAACATTTACCTATATACATGCTCAATAGATTTTGGGTTGTTCAATGTTTTCCTCGTGATTTTTTTTACCAAAGTCTTCAGTACTAAGTACCGGTGTTTAATGACCCACTAGATAACCATACATCATCCATGTCCCCTCCCAAAGAGTACTCAATCAGAAACTACATCATTAACCCCAAGATGGGCCAGGGCAATGATATTCAAGTGCGTACGCATCACTCTGACCTGGTCACTGATCCACCTGTCATTGTATTTAATAGCGTTCCTGTCCCTCTTGAAGTATTCTCCGATGACCATGGCCAGGACAATAATCTATAATAACTGTAATTGTATTGCTAGTGCGTAATTTAGTGATGTCGTGAGATTGAAAATGGGTGAAGTGATTATATTAGCATAACTTATAACTTAATTACAGTAAGTGTGTTTTGCAAAGTAATTGGCAAAAGTTCTCTATTTTCAATCAATGATTTTTTGCTATATTGCTGCTGATTTGGTACATATGATCTACATACAACTTTTCAGACCTTCTTACATAAACATATAACAATTCCGTATAGTTGCCCTCTGTAGGATAAACATTACTTAGTTTAACTCGACGTGACCCTCTTCAAAGGACGGATTCCTGCAGTAAAATTTACCTCTGGGCTAAGAAGAGCTCAGCAAAAATTAGGCTTAAAGCTCTACCCATATTACTGTTATTAACAGTGGCAGTTCCCATTTGTAGCACATTATCATCTCGTAGTTATCGCATTCGACACGACTGACACTGTTTAATCATTCTGATTTGCGATTAACTTGGGTTTAGTAAGAGCTAGATTTCCAGAATCCGGCTTGAGGTAATTAGCAAGGTTATGAGGGTGTTTGTGTAATTGTAAACGGAATGTCCAAGGACTGTTTAATGAAAACTCAAAATCAGCATTCTCTTCAAAAACTGAACTGAATCTTGGACGCTTTCGTCAGGATTGCCGGTTGCGCAACCGAGTCTCACGCGTTATGCATGAGCTACCTCTGTCGGGAGAGGAGTCTCACGCGTTATGCAAGAGTTATCTATGTCGGGAGAGGAGTCTCACGCGTTATGCAAGAGTTATCTATGTCGGGAGGGGAGTCTCACGCGTAATGCATGAGCTACCTCTGTCGGGAGGGATACAAAGCAATATATGTGGTTCGTTGGTCTTGTGGTTAGGGACTATTTTTCACAATGCAGAAGGTTCAGGGTTCGATTCCCGCTGTAGGCTGAAGTTTTTTTAACTTCTGATGTGAACCTGAGACCATCAGTTCTTCGCTAAGGAATGTGTAAATTGTGACATTTGGAGCCATCCTAGCAACGAGGACAATAATAAATTCTATTCTAAGGTTGTTCCGAATCCGAATTAGCCTTGTTGATTCTGGTGCTGTCCGTCGGTAGAATCGTGTCCAGCTTGATCGATTGGTCTCTAGTTGGATATTGTTGGCTCGTCGATGTGGCGCCTATACTGGGTTGCCTTTAAATTTAATGTCCCCCACTGAAAATCATTTATGTGAGTGGGTAGACTCTAATTACGATTTTTTAAATTTGTATTTTAGTTAAAGAATATAAAATTTGAATCGGTGTATAAGTCTACTTTCACAGCAAATAAGTGATTTTCAGTGGGGGACATAAAAGTTAAAGCAGACCAAGCCAACCTTGTTGACGTCGACACCATCGACGAGCGAACAATGACCAAGTAGAGACCGGCATATTTAAGTATGAAATACCGATCAATCAAGCTGGACACTATTTACGATCTTAGAATTTATTATGTGCCTCGTTGCATAGAGGACTCCAAAGTCTTCATTTATACTCAATCCTAAAACAAGAAAATATGATGTACATAATTCATTAGTTGAAAATCATCTGTCTTCATGCAAGGGTTAGGAATTATATCCCTGGACCTTCTATATTGGAAGTAGAGACTGCTTTACTGCTCAAACGCCTATTCCAAACTGTGTATATATTTAGAGTGCAGAATCTTCAGAATATATATACGACATTATAGATCAGCAATAGTGTATGCAAGGGATTTTTCTCACGGGAATCGCACTATGTAGTTTTTAAGCACCGATCAGAATTGATGCTACGGTCTAGAGACGTTCAACAATGTTTGACCAAAGAAACTGTTTCTTAAAAAATACTATTTTATTTTATCGTAGTTGATTAATCGTTATTTGACAAGTTATTCGGTTTGATCGATCAAATGACCAGCACCGATGGATCCCGCCATCACTAGACGTCCAATGATATGCAAGTAACAAAACAGTTAACCATGCACATTGCTCGCCATGATAAGGCAATAACCCAGATCTTCTGCCGCTCGGGGCTGATCTAAACGCTAATTTCTACGCTGTAATTAATGTTCGCTGGACCTACTTGCGGTGACTTGCCGTTGATTGGACCCAGGATTTGACATGTCCATGATTTAGGTCTGCGCACGTTAGCGAGGTCAGTCATTAAAAATGCCATATTGAAAATATTTTTTACAACCAAATGCCTATCAACATCTGTAGTTTCTCCCGCAATCGAATATTTTTTGTTACGTGATAAAAAAATCATGTGTTTTATGGAAGTTTCGTGGTTCATTAATGTTTAATATAAAAATGCAATAAAATCACAACGCTGTAACGGGTTTGGCGATGGAAATAGTGTTCAAAGAATTTGTAGAAAATTCTTCAGCTATACGCAGCATAATATTTAAATCCGGACAAAGTGATACATCCGCAATTAAAAATAGAGTTGTGTGTATTGCGTACCAACTCAATTTGAGGTGAAAATTTAATTTAATGTGTGAAACGAGTTAAACTATGTAATACAATATTGTATACTGGGTAAATAACACATAATTTAATTATATATTTTTTAAAAGGAACTAAAATAGTTTCTTCATTGTCCCAATTTCAATACACTAAGGTAGATAAAAGGGGTATGCATTGCACCTAGGGCAGGTTTTCTACAATAAATTTTCAAACAAAAATGTTAGGTGCAACTTCTGCAAACACTCTATATGAAACTAAAGTTATATCAATGGTAACACCATCAACCAATTAAATTAACTTCCAAAGTAATTCCGGTCCGGTGAGTGTTTCTTCAGAAATTTCGCCGGGTATCGTTCATATGACAAAATGTTAGAATATTTGATAAAATATTTTCGAAATTGTATCAAACTTCTACCAAACCTGATAGCGGTAGCTCACGTGAGAGTAATAGGAGGTCACCGGTTCAATACCGACCACCTGCAATCCTGACATTTTCTCTTGAGTTATTTCTTAGTCGCAATCCGATTATTTTGTTCGTCCCCCTTTGAAAATAAGTATTTATTACAAAAATAGGACAGACGTTAAACAAATAAATAAATATAAGATCTACTAATTGTCTCTAAAGAATAGCCTCTGGACATTCCCTTTATTCACTATACTCCTGCTGGAGACAAGCTAATTTTGTCAACAAACAACTTTATGAAATGGGAAACATTTTCGTTCAAACGAATTTACAATGAATGTACAAGGAGCATTTTCAAGTCATCTTATTAGCAATTCCAATCACAAATGTTACATTTGGAATACATTTAGAAATCTAGTAGTTAGCTCATTGTAGTAAATTTATCAATTCTTGTCCACCGCCATGTGACAAGTTTTAATCTTAAAATTGATGGGTACAAAGAAGATTTATAATTTTTTTATTTTTTTATTATCCGTCATAAACTAATAAATTTCCTTTTTTTAAATTTTGAATCATCTTGTACTAATCAATCTAAAGATTAATAAAAGTTATGAAGAAGCTTTCAAGAATTTATAAATTTACTAAAAAGAAAGGCTATTTGACCGCGTTTTCTATTTTCCAAAATATGCTACAAGTCAAAACATAGTTAATGGCTTTGAAACCTGGCTATTTTAGAAAATCAAAAATATTTTTTTCAAAATTTTCTGATCCGGTACACGTCCAATATAGCCACCTCAAAATAATTTCAAACTTCAATCACCAAGGCACATCATTCAACGTAGGGTGTTGTCTTTTTGTGACATTAATTTTCAACTGGTTTTTTATAGGCTGACTGAGGGAAAAAATATTTTTTTTAACAATTGTTTTTCCTGCGAATTTTTTTGTTTGGCGGTACAAATCGGGAAAAAATACCGCCAAACGAAAAAAAACGCAGGAAAACAATTGTTAAAAAAAATCTTTTTTCACTCAGTCAGTCTATAGAAAAACAGTTGAAATTTAATGTCACAAAAACACAACACCCTACGTTGAATGGTGTGCCTTGGCGAATTGAAGTTGGAAATTATTTTGAGGTGGCTATATTGGCCGTGTACCGGATCAGAAAAATTTGAAACAAATATTTTTGATTTTCTAAAATAGCCAGGTTTCAAGCCAGTCACTATATTTTGACTTGGTAGCATATTTTGGAAAATAGAAAAAACGCGGTCGAATAGCCTTCAAATGCTAAATTTGTGAATGGAGCTGTTTAAAAGATGGCTTGAAAATGCTCTTTATATGCATAACTAATTATTAAGTATTACCTAACAAAAGTAATGATAGGTTATTGAAAACTCTTTGCTGAAAGCGTGCGGATGCGAGCAGTTGTCACGCCCTCTTCTGTACTATACGGTAGTGTGATATACTTTCACACAATGACTCGCCGAATGCAAACAAAAACCTGAGACATACAAAAGTGGAAGTGATGTGACCGAGTGATCTCATTCTAAGCGACTGTCTTCGTCACGCTTCAGAGCACACGCACACGCACACGCACACGCACACGCACACGCACACGCACACGCATACGCATACGCATACAACACATCTAAAAACACGAACACCAAATTCAAACACAAACACAATCACAATCACAAACACAACACAAAACACAAACACAACACAAACACAAACACAAACACAAACACAAACACAAACACAAACACACACTATTATTACGCACATTACTATAGGTTGATTAATTGTGTCATAACATTACCAGGAAAACACCACAGTCGTCGTTAGACGAATGAGAAGCCATGTGGTGAGTACCCGGGAACATTTCCATCCCTAGCCTGCTGCTGGCTAGATCCAGCCTTAGGTATTGGGAGGAAAAGGAATGTTCCCGGGCAATCAACACATGACTCGCTCATTCGTCTAGCAATAACTATTGGTTTTACTAATTTTAGAATGTAAAATACAAATAAATAAGATTTAAGTTTGGGCGCTGAGGCTGGCGCGGAGACAATTTTAGGCGCTCAGCTTTCTTATTTTTCTGGGTAAACGGTTCACAGCACCGTTATCAAATTTCACACTAACGCTAATAAAGAATAACTCTATGATAGCCAGTAATTAAAAAAGTAATTACAAAAATTATTTATTGATTTTGAATAAACAAAAAAAAGTGAAATCACTTTAATTTACTCCATTTCGGTCAACTTTTGGAATTTATTCCAAGTGTACAGATTTTTTATCACAAATTTGCTTGCTGGATATTAACGTTCAAATCAATAAGAACGCGCAGGCTAATTTGGTTTTATCGTAAGATAAACGGCTTGTTGGGAATTTCCCGAATTGAAATCCCTGTTTTGGATTTCCCATTTTGTTTGCGTTTTGGTCTGCGGATATCAATATAATGACATGACAGCACTTTAGAGCGAATATTTGGCATTAAAACCCTTGTCCCCCAACGTCATCCCTTACGTCCCTCCCCTTTGTCACGATTAGCGAAGTTGCATAAATAAGAGACGTTAAGCAATATCCAATCAATCAAACAAATCCATCAATTGTTTAAAATTATTATTTGGAAGATTTTAAGAGCACACGAAAAGTGCCACACATAACATTTTATAAATGCATGTTGATCCAATACCTATTAGCAACGAGGTTGGCAGAAATAGTGCAGTAAATTTAAAATAACAATACGAACAGAACAAAAGTTAAGTTTTTAAACAAATTTATTATTTACTCCCGATTATTATTTTACTCACATCTATCTCGTTATTTGATTCTAGCTATTAATTAAGAATGGTCAATTTGCAGATGGATTAGTTGTCTGTCACTAAGTTTGTCTGATTGCTATAATAGTTCAATTCCCTGGATACGGTGAATAATAATTTCAATTCTCGATTGCATTACATTGATTACATGCCATACATGTTTTTTTGAATTTCGTGAGACACAAAATATTTTAAATCTTCACATAACAACCTAATATATTAGCAGGAGAACAACAATCGATCAAGATGTTTACCAAACAGGCTAGTCATTAAGAATAATTACTTTAAATAGATTCTCAGCTATCAAACTTGTTATTCGCTAAACACCCTATTAGCGCCCGCCTCATTACCTTTAAACAACAACAGCAGTGAATTTCCATGCCTACATCATGTTAGTTGTGGTATGTATATTATATAAGACGCCATCTACGAAAGTTTATCACTCATCACAGCACATTTCAGCATTTAAACATCTCCTCAGAAGGCAAAAGAAGTCAATATCATCATGAAAACCGTAAGTATATAATTATATTATGTATTCAAATTAAATTCAATATGATATAACGTTGTTTTCATTGCAAATGATAATATGGAACAGCAATTAAATTTACAAGAAAATAAGTTTCTAAGTTAGTGCATTTATAAATAAGGTTTCTGTTTTGCAACGACATTCAATGCAATTTTTTAAAGGTGATAGTTGATACCCAAAGTTATCGATTCAAAATTTATTGTTGTAGATTGATTTTGATTTGTTTAACACATCATCAATTATCAACTGTGGTGAAGTTTTGCAAAAATTAACTATAACTAAAGACTGGTTTAATTGGATAGGGCAAACCGGGCTTGGCATATTTCTGGAACAATTTCTATAGCCACAAATTTTCAAATAAATGTTGATAACTATGATGATAATTTTAGAAAGAATATGCGCATTGGCATATAAGGAATGTTATTTTTACAATTTAGTATTAGTTTCTTGCCGTAAATATGACATGAAAGTGATAATTTGTATTAATTTTTCAATGATATAATGTAGTAGACAAATGTATTTGAATTGTGGAAATGTTGTACTTTTGAGCCATGCGCACATCCCTCCTACAATTTTATATTTATCAGGTCAAATAAGAGGTTTAAAACATGGTCAAGAATGTATGCGAACTTCCCTCTGTTTGGCGATCAAGTGATTTGCTTTGTATCCACACTAAGGTCAAAATCATAAAAGTCAATGAAAACTGGCTGAATGTAAGTGTGCCTTTAAAAAACATTTAAAAAAAAATTGTGCAACATAACTTCACTATCAACCATTCTTGTCATTCATGTGTTTTTTTTACAAAAGTGTAACCTGCACATCTAGTGCAAAATTTAATTTAATTTGAGAATCGGTTTTCTGGTTATAGTTTCTACACACCTTTAGCTTCCACCTCAGTAAAGGAAAAATTAATTTCTATAATAACGTTTGGTGCACGATTTTTTTGTCAAAACGGTAACAAATACGAGTTTTATACCGTCAGACAGAAACTCGTACACCAAGTGTTGTTTAAAAAAAAAAAAAAACATATACTTAGATGGAAACAAAAGGTGTTTAGAAACTATATCCAAAAACCGATACTCAAAATTTAATTTTGTACTAGATGTGCAGGCTACAAGATTGTCAAAAAAAAAATAATGGCCGATAGTGAGGTAATGTCCAGCAAAAAATTGCTGTTTTATCAAAGATATTTTTTCATTCAGCCAACTTTCAGTGACTTTTAATGTTTTGACCCTATAAGGGTGATTATAATAGCCTTAAATGGACATATTAGAACATTGTAAAAAATTGGGCCGAGCTCAACCAATGGGTTGAAGTTTGGTTAGTAAATAAAAAATATATTGTGTTTATTCCCACCCATTTGTCTATACACAATATCTAATTTAAGTCGCTCGTGCGTGCTAAATGTTGTAATGATAAATACATCACTAATATATAAATATATAAATATGCTGTAAAGATTGAATGGATACCCAAAAAGAATAAAAGAAAATAATACAAATTACAGAGCTACACAAAATCCTATCCCCACTCTAAATTTCTTCAAGAAGATCATATTTCAATATTCTTTTTATTTTCTTAATCTATATGTGTGAATATGTTATTCAGGTGGTATTCATTGCCTTGCTGCTGGTACTCGCTGCTACGGTTATGTCACACCCACTCTATTCACCGTACTATGAGTAAGTGACTTTGGGCTTAGTTATATTTACTCGTGGTTTACTAAACATCCCTTCACTTAACTTTTTACTCATACTATATTATTACAATCATAAATTATTGACTGAGTGAACTGCGAATGAATGAGCACTAGCAAACCAAAGGGTGCGTGTGAGATCGGGAGCCTGCTTGTCTGGTCGACTAGGACGTCGGTCCAAATGTTGCTAGTCTTCACCTGCTAACAAGTAGACGGGGGATGAGAGCATACAATGTGTAACTGGTTTTATTAAAATATAAGTACTAGGAAAACGCCAAAGTCGTTGTTAGACGAGTGACTGAGCCATGTGTTGAGAACCCGGGAACATTATTTTTTATCCCCCTACCTATGGCTTGATACAGGATGGGTTTTTCCCCTAGCCTAACATAGGCTAGCCGCTAGAGTAACGCACTTTGAACTTACAGTTGACCCGCCCTTATACCAACTAAACTCAAAACCCTATTATTTATACCTATGTATCAATCAATTTAAATGCAAATTTTCCCTGATACTCAACAAATGACTCGCTAACTCGTCTAACAACTACTTTGGTGTTTTTCTAGTCTAGTTAGCTATGGCACTCTTAAACCCAAAATAATGCAGACTTGAGTTCAAACCCCCAGTCGGTAAAGATTTTTTATTTCTGGATTGTGTTTAAAAAATTAAAAAATACACACATGTTTTGAAATGCATTCAATACTATGAAAAACATAGTCGGTACTTGAGTAAAGATTGCAAAGGTTTACTCAATCTCCCAGCAGAATTTGGGTAACCTTGAGCGTGCAAGATTTGATACACCTTGGTCACTGCATGTACCCATAGTTTTCTCAAACGTCCTCAAAGCAAAGGGCTCTAAAGATAATCTTTCTATATCTGGGACATAATAAATTAATTATGCACAAGTGAACTCATACGAACGACGAGAATCAGAGCGGATTATAAAGTTGTTGGAGTTGAAGGATAGAGTAGAGAGTGGATATTAGTTTTCTGTAGTTGGGAATCCCATCAGAGATGGTTGTGGCCATGGGGGGAGCTCGGTTGGATCGTTGTGGGTAATCGTTGCCTCCCTTCGTCGGCACTATTTTTAATTATTTATTTACTTATTTGGGTTCCTTTAAAGTAGTAACTAACCGGGTCATGTTTCTTACATGTTATGTAATAAATCCTCCTACTTAAAGACCAAGACTAAGAATACTACGAGCTAAGAAAACTTCAATTAAAAGTAAAAATTATTATTTGTTGCATTGCCTAATGAGTACATAATAACTTTCATAATGTTTTTGCTTATATACTGTGCGTGGTTCATATATACCTATACAGTATACACTATACTTGTGGTCATACATAAGTACAATTTCAAATTTTACAATTTTTCTTGTTTATAATAAGATAATCAGTAATAACTAATACTAATTAGAATACAACAAAATAAGAGTACGGAAAAAACTGTAAGTGTATTGTACTTTTTTCTTTCTTCATAATAATGTCTGAAATTCACATACACCATTTTAAGCTAGCAGGTAAAGCATTCCACCTGTGTGCCGATATATATTTTTTCTTCATTAAATTACATAAATGACTATCATTTATTTTCATTGTTTCTATCTGATGTGATGACACAAACAACACTTCATCCAAGGTGTCAACTCGTCACCATGGCCCTTATAAAAAAGCAAGCGTCGGCAAAAGCTCAATTCTTTATTCAATCTAAAAATAGCGATCCACTATTTTTCCTCTGGCCAAACTCGCCCGCTCCACAATATATAAAAAAAATCTTAGCGACAATATGCCATTTTCTTGTAGATTAACGTCACTTCTATAGTAATCAATCTTATCCAATTGCACATGAGAAACAGCTATTATGACTTCCGTTTAATGGCTTATCATTTACCTAAAGAAAAATGCAATTTAATTACATCCGATTTCTGATAATATCAATGCTCGCATTGAAAAAAAAATCCAACAGGAAATACGAATTAGATTGAAGACGTTGATTCCCAAATAGAGAGGGTGACAAGGGGTTTAAAATTCGGGTGTTCGCGTCAAGTTGGTCACATTGTTCTCTGGGACAGTTTGAAGTTCTTCACTCCTAGTCACCCGTCGTTCTTGAGAGAAGCCGCCATGAAGGTCTGCCTCCTGTTCTTCGTTGCTGTCGTGTGGATGCAGCTGCCCGCTCAAGGTGCGTTACAACTTACAACCACAAACTTATTTTATTAAAATTCTAATACAGCATTGAAAACGTTATACCAAAAAATAAGTTTTTGGGCTACTAAGATTAAACTCTCAGCAAATAGGGGCAACTTGACATACCGCGCTGAAGATCTGATCTTTTAAGAACACAACATTACATCATGAAACACAAATAATTACAATAAAAAAACTCATATTTAAATGGGAAGACAGAAAATTTTTTATCCTATAATACAAATAACAATAATACTAGATCAATAGTTATATTACATTCATCACATTACAATAAAAAAAAGGTTTTTCGTTAATTTAATTAGTTTAAAGTTATTTTTGTTTTTTTATTTGCTGCTGATACAAAGTCACACTAACTATTTGAGAAATGCTTGATTAAGACAGAAGTAAAGCAGCCATAATCCGCCCGAATATAATAGTGTTTTCCTTTAACATGCATTCGACGAGTTGTCGACCAATTACATTTCAAAACTGAACAAATACAACGACCAGTGGCGTTTCTTTGCGCTTTAGGGCGCGTAAAATAGTCATAATATCGTGTTATTTTTAGACGTAACACGATTATTTTAAGAGAAAATATGCTAGATAAATGTTCGTAATGGGTACTTCATTTGTAACTATACTGATTGACTTCTAACCGTTTGCAAGTAAATCGATGTGGTGGACATCCCTTAGTCCATGCCTGATCAGTCACTATAACTAGGAGTGTGATATCGTATATTACAAACCAATCCATGCTATATCCTTCTCATTCGCAGGAAGCACCAAGCGCATTGGTAAAGCTGTGCGGTCAGCAAAAAGCGTACTCCGAGGTTGCCAAGATGCGCAATCCCGCTGTGCGGGGCAGCGATTGCGTTCTCCGTGAATGACAAGATGCTGGCCAAGCGCGACGAGTCGTCATCGTCCCAGGAAATCTCCGACGAGCAATTTTTGAAGATGCTCGACGAACTTCAGAAAGTCGTATCCATCGACATGAGTGATTTCATTGCCAAGAACCCTATAGCTGTTGGTTCGTATCAACGAGATGGTTGACAACGACGATGAGATACCGGAGGAAGACAAAGCGAAGGTCAAGAATATGTTAATTACATTTCTAGCAGAAATTGGAGGAGGAGATGAGGACGTCAAAGACGTGGAAGAACGTGCTTTTGAGCTCAAAAATATGTTCACCAACTAGGTTCTGTAAACCTGTCCAATTAGACAAGATGATTGGCATTATCCCGTTTAAAAACAAATATATTATGTCTGTTTTATTTAAACATTCCAAAAAATGTTTCACATGGTTTATAATATTGTAAAGGCACCTTGAAAGCTTGTAAAAATAAAAGTTGATTGATAATTGTTTTTGTTTTTGGACTGAAACATATGACTTTTTAATGATTCACATCCAATTGTGACTTTAAATATTAATGTATCGTTACTGTTTCGTCGGATTTCATTCGTTCTTCCAATTCCATCCAGCCCTAATTTTACACCAAAATTAATATTTGCTAGAAAAACGTCGAAAACGTTGCTAGAC
Organism: Sweltsa coloradensis; assembly: GCA_024449915.1. Taxonomy (NCBI): domain Eukaryota; kingdom Metazoa; phylum Arthropoda; class Insecta; order Plecoptera; family Chloroperlidae; genus Sweltsa; species Sweltsa coloradensis. The sequence continues at coordinate 42,834 of JAMZAV010004866.1, forward strand.
GAGAGAGCGAGTAGTGTGTGAGTAGGCCTGCCTGGGAACATTCCATTTCCTCCCCGTATCTAAGGCTAAATCTATTAGCCAATATGGGTTTTGGACTCGTCTAACAACGACTTGAACTTTTTCTTGTATATGGTTAACAGGGTAGGTAACTGTTAAGTCATTATGCGCCCTTCTAGCCTAAGGGATGTGTAGGGAAAGTCCCATTCTGGTCAGAACCTTCCCTGGGTATAGTGGGAGGAATAAGGGTGGGTGTTCTCACGTCGTGCTCTCCATCGCTTTAATCATCGGTCACGTTGTCATGTTCGTGAAGGGGTGGGGGAGCGGTCTCCGACGACGACTCCCAGAGCTCTCCTGTACTTTCAGGGAGTACTCCCCTTATTACTAGCTGATGTTTGCCAGATAGACTTTATCTTTTTCCTCGTAATTTACGATTAACAGAGCAATGCTTAAAACCTAATTCTACCCAGGGCCCAGACGGGGATGTGGAGGAAATCCCCGTGCTGGACAGATCTAGCCACATGCAAGAGGATGAAAGAAGGCGTCTTGCTTTCTCTACTAGGGAAACGCCAAAGTCGTTGTTAAACGAGTGAGTGAGTGAGCCAAGTGTTGAGTACCCAGGAACATCCCCTTTCCTCCCCTATACCTAAGGATCTAGCACACTATGAGGAATGATACCGGGTTCTCAACACATGGGTCGCTCACTCGTTTAACAACGACTTTGGCGTTTCCCTAGTTATTTAAACAAAACTTTAGAAATGCGAATGAAACATTAACAAATTTCAAAGATAAAACAAAATCACCTTAGTTTTATTTCCCATTAAACACCCCTAAAATATAATATGTGGGTGTAAAAATATAAAAAAGTTCGAGCTAATGGGTATCGAACCCCAACCCTCCGTGCGGTAGACTAAATGCTTATACCAATTGGCCATGCAAGCCACGTAGTACCGTCCCGCTAGCTGCTACTAAACAAATGCTATCGATATTTTAAAAATCACATTTTTATTTATTGTAGGATTAAATCGCAATGGATCTAGCTGATTTTGTTAGCAGTTCTCAGTAAACTCGTACCGGATGTCTGTTTAAAATTTCAGCCCAATCTGTTCAGCGGTTCAGCTGATTGTCGACGTACAGACAGACAGACAGACAGACAGACAGACAGACAGACAGACAGACAGACAGACAGACAGACAGACAGACAGGATCACAGAATGAGAGCCGTTTGAGTTGAATGGAGACACTCGGTCGCTCCGCTCCCTCGTTTAACTAGGGAAACGCCAAAGTCGTTGTTAAACGAGTGAGTGAGTGTGCCAAGTGTTGAGTACCCGGGAACATCCCCTTTCCTCCCCTATACCTAAGGATCTAGCCCAGTATGAGGAATGATACCGGGTACTCAACACATGGCTCACTCACTCGTTTAACAACGACTTAGGCGTTTCCCTAGTTATATAAATTGAACATTTGAAATGCGAATCGTATTCAAAACGTATTAGCGTGAAACATTAACAAATTTCCAAGATAAAACAAAATTACCTAAGTTTTATTTCCCATTTAACACCCCTCCAAAATATAATGTTAGTGTAAAAATATAACAAAGTTCGAGCTAACGGGTATCGAACCCCAACCCTCCGTGTGGTAGACTTAATGCTTACCAATAGGCCATGCAAGCCACGTAGATATTATCCCGCTAGCTGCTACTAAACAAATGCTATCGATATTTTAAAATCACATTTTTATTTATTGTAGGATTAAATCGCAAGGATCTAGCTGATATTGTTAGCAGTTCTCAGTCAACTCGTACTGGATGTCTGTTTAAAATTTCAGCCCAATCTGTTCAGCGGTTCGGCTGATTTTCGACGTACCGACAGACAGACAGACAGACAGACAGAATCACAGAATGAGATCCGTTCTAGTTGAATGGAGACACTCGGTCGCTCCGCTCCTCGTTTAATTAAAACTGTTGCTTCTCATGGGCATATGATTCACATATTCATGAGAATTATTTCTTCGATTGTACCCAAAAACGTGGCAAGTTATAAGACCACTACATAATAATTCTACACTAGGGAAACGCCAAAGTCGTTGTTAAACGAGTGAGTGAGTGAGACACGCCAAAGTCGTTGTCAAACGAGTGAGTGAGCCAAGTGTTGAGTACCCGGGAACATCCCCTTTCCTCCCCTATACCTAAGGCTGGATCGAGCCCAGTATGGGGAATGATACCGAGTACTCAACACATGGCTCACTCACTCGTTTAACAACGATTTTTCGTTTCCCTAGTTATTTAAATTGAACATTTAAAATGCGAATCGTGTTCAAAACGTATTTGCGTAAAACATTAACAAATTTCCAAGATGAAACAAAATCACCTAATTTTTATTTCCCATTTAACACCCCTCAAAAATAATATGTGGATGTAAAAATATAAAAAAAGTTCGAACTAACGGGAATCGAACCCCAACCCTCCGTGCGGTAGGCTTAATGCTTACCACTGTGCCATGTAAGCCACGCAAATTACGTTCCGCTAGCTGCTACTAAACAAATGCTACATTTTTATTTATTGTAGGCTTAAATCGCAATGGATTAAGCTGATTTGTTTACAGTTCTCAGTATACTCGTACCGGATGTCTGTTTAAAATTTCAGCTTAATCTGTTCAGCGGTTCGGCTGATTTTCGACGTACAGAAGACAGACAGACAGAATCACAATGAGAGCCGTTTGAGTTGAATGGAGACACTCGGTCGCTCCGCTCCCTCGTTTAATAAACTAGGGAAACGCCAAAGTCGTTGTTAAACGAGTGAGTGAGCCATGTGTATAGTACCCGGTATCATTCCCCACACTGGGCTAGATCGTGCCTTAGGTATATGGGAGAAAAGGCGATGTTCCCAGGTACTCAACACTTGGCTCACACACTCGTTTAATATCGACTTGGGCGTTTTCCTAGTTTAAATTGAACATTCAAAATGCGAATCGTGTTCAAAACGTATTTGAGTGAAACATTAACAAATATCCAAGATAAATAAAATCACTTATTTTTATTTCCCATTTCACATCCCTCAAAAAAATAATATGTAGGTGTAAAAATATAAAAAAGTTCAAAACTAACGGGTATCGAACCCCAACCCTCCGTGCGGTAGGCTCTATGCTTACCACTATGCCAAGAGAGACACGTAGAGTTCGTCCCGCTAGCTGCTACTAAACAAATGGTATCTATATTTTAAAAAAATCAGGGATTTAAAACTGCAATGGATCTAGCTGATTTTGTTAACAGTTCTCAGTAAACTCGTGCCGGATGTCTGTTTAAAATTTCAGCGCAATCTGTTCAGTGGTTGGGCTGATTTTCGACGTACAGACAGACAGAATCACAGAATGAGAGCCGTTTGAGTTGAATGGAGACACTCAGTCGCTCCGCTCCCTCGTTAACTAGGGAAACGCCAAAGTCGTTGTTAAACGAGTGAGTGAGCCAAGTGTTGAGTACCCGGGAACATCCCCTTTCCTCCTCTATACCTAAGGCTGGATCTAGCCCAGTATGAGGAATGATACCGGGTACTCAACACATGGCTCACTCACTCGTTTAACAACGACTTTGGCGTTTCCCTAGTTATTTAAATTGATCATTGAAAATGCGAATGCGAAAACGTATCAGCGTGAAACATTAACAAATTTCCAAGATAAAACAAAATCACCGAATTTTTATTTCCCATTTAACACCCCTCAAAAATTATATGTATGTGTAAAAATATAAAAAAGTTCGAGCGAACGGGTATCGAACCCCAACCTCCGTGCGGTAGGCTAAATACTTAACAATAGGACATGCAAGCCACGAAGTTATCGTCTCGCTAGCTGCTACTAAACAAATGCATATCGATATTTAAAAAATCACATTTTTATTTATTTTGGGATTAAATCGCAATGGATCTAGCTGATTTTGTTAGCAGTTCTCAGTAAACTCGTACCGAGGATGTCTGTTTAAAATTTCAGCGCAATCTGTTCAGTGGTTGGGCTGATTTTCGACGTACAGACAGACAGAATCACAGAATGAGAGCCGTTTGAGTTGAATGGAGACACTCAGTCGCTCCGCTCCCTCGTTAACTAGGGAAATGCCAAAGTCGTTGTTAAACGAGTGAGTGAGCCAAGTGTTGAGTACCCGGGAACATCCCCTTTCCTCCTCTATACCTAAGGCTGGATCTAGCCCAGTATGAGGAATGATACCGGGTACTCAACACATGGCTCACTCACTCGTTTAACAACGACTTTGGCGTTTCCCTAGTTATTTAAATTGAACATTTAAAATGCGAATGCGAAAGCGTATCAGCGTGAAAACATTAACAAATTTTTAAGATAAAACAAAATCACCTAAGTTTTATTCCCATTAAACACCCCTCAAAATAATATGTAGGTGTAAAATATAAAAAAGTTCAAAACTAACGGGTATCGAACCCCCAACCCTCCGTGCGGTAGGCTCTATGCTTACCACTTTGCCATGGCAGACACGTAGAGCTCGTCCCGCTAGCTGCTACTAAACAAATGGTATCGATATTTAAAAATCAG
>JAMZAV010004867.1:0-62970 GCA_024449915.1 Sweltsa coloradensis
TTTTTTTAACATTGTAAACGATAACTTTCTTTCTTTCTTTCTTATCTTATTCTTACTCTAAATTTTATTTTATTATATATGTAAGGTAGTTTTTATTATGTATTATAATAGACAAATAAAATATAATAGTAATAAAGAGCTGAAGAATGACAATCAACACAACAGTGAAGAGTTAACTGGCTATAATGAGCTTGTCACTTTTTGGTGGCATCTAGGATAAGAATAATAATAATTATTATTATTATATAATATCATATAAGAAAACGGAAAGAACTGATATTAAACTGCTTAAAGATAAACCTAAAGCCCCTCACAAACAGAAAAAGTCAAAAATACTATTCTAAAAAATAGTTCACAATTTATTAATCAATCCACAGGGGTGCGAGGTTGCAATCTTTGGTACCTGTTACTCACTGCAAAAATGAAGCTGAAACATGAAGTGTGGAAGCATATGCTTTTAACTGAGTTTTATTAAACAAGCATTTTTATAAAAAAAAGCTTTGTCACCGCAACATTTAAAAATATACTAACCATCTAATAAAATAAAATTTATGATTTTTTACATTTGACCGTCAATTGACCAAATTCAAATTTGACCAGTCAAATCCCATCCCTACTAAAAACAAGATTAGAAGAATATTATTTTCTGTTTTTATTTCTGAGTTTGTCTTTGTTATGATCAAGGAAAATCGCGGTATAAATAATCTAAATCCTCATGAAGCTTGTCAACTGAAAAAACAAAAACAAAAAAACCTCCTACAAAAGTTCATAGGCCTAGATGTAATAGATACCCCAAAATACACAAATTTGAAAAAAAAAAAAAAACGGTAGCCAAGCTCTCCTTCAAAAGTATTTGGCTGTGAATGTTGTGAGATATAGAATTTGAGCCAATCTTTTCATTCAGGAAGAATGAAAAGTGAATGAAAAGATTGGCTCAAATTCTATATCTCACAACATTCACAGCTTTTGAAGGAGAGCTTGGCTGCCGTTTTTTTTTTTTAACAATTTTTGTATTTTGGGGGGATATCACATCTTTTTGTTATTTGGTAAAAATAACATAAACTATTAGGGATGGTGGCTGAAAAAATAGGGTTCAGGAAATGAGAATAGGCCGATTGGGTTAAAAGACATTAAAACATAATTTTAGTAACTAATTTGCATAAAAATTTATATTTGGGTTAGAGCTATGAATTATTCCAATTTTACGGAATGATTTAGGGAGTATTGAGGGTGGAATATCGCTTGCCTCTCGGCGGATTATTTTTCATATTATTATGAACCATCATGCCAAATTTCATGCTGATAACTCATTAGGTGCCTTCATGGTGAATGCTGGAAATGAAGGTAAAAATAATATAAACTATTAGGGATGGGGGTTGAAAAATGTGGTTGAGGAAATGAGAATAGGCCGATTGGGTTAAAACACGTTAAAACATAATTTTTATAACTAAGTTGAATAAAAGTTCTATTGGTTGGAGCTATGAATTATTCAAATTTTAGGGGATAATTTAGGGAGTGTTAAAGGTGGTAGATCGCTTGCCTCTCGGCGGATTATTGATTCTAATAATTTTTATCTACCCTTATGCCAAATTTCGCGCATGGAGACCATGTGTTAGATATTTATTAATGGTTTTGAATTTAAATGGTTTAAATGGTTTTGGGTTTGGTTTTGAAAGCAAAAACGATTGCGTCTGAGGTACATATAAGTGTGGTTCAACTTTCATGGTTCTAAGATGTACCGTTTTCTCTGCAGGCTTTAATTGATTTTTTAAGAATGGGGGGGCTGGCATTAAGTTGGCTCCCCACTTTTGATCTAGAATTTCTCTGGCAGCGAGTGAGCACTAACGATGGGGTATCGAGCACTATCAAGCACTAACAAAGCACAAACGATTGGCATAACAATTTTGATCTTTGGAGATAGTGGGGGGGCCAACTTAATGGACCTAGCAGAAACGCTATCCTTTGGACCAACAAGCCACAAGCATTAATTGGCAGACTTGCTTGCCCCCAGAGTAATGAAATGAAATATTCTGTTATACTAATTCAATCGTTACGTAGTGCATGGGTGATGTCTGTCCTATGGATATTACCCTGAGTTCGAATCCCGTCGAGACCGCAATCCTGACTGAAGGTTTTTCCGAGGTTTTCTTTCTTCAGTCGCTTATGCGAATGCAAGGGATTGAGTCCTATTAATTTCCTCGGACATCACTTCACAGTTGTCCTATTCGCAATATATTATCTAGTTAGTCACCTGAAGAGGGTCACACCGGTTAAATCTGATGTGTATAACCTACAGCGGGCTTCCTACAAAAATGTATTTATTTATGGATATGACATGTCAAAAGACCCGACTACCGTGCGTTAGCAATCGATGTTATTTTCTTTATCGTGCTGAAAGAACGCTACATATTAAAAAAAAATAGAATAAAGGTTCGGTTTGGTACTACATAATACAATTACATAGACTAATCGTTAACAATATTTGCTTAGTTTTTACAACGCGGGTAATTTTGAAGATTGGTTGACTGGGAGCACTTAAACACTTTTACAAACCTTGCATTGCGGAGAATCAAAATTACAGTCTTCTTATTAAAGAACGCGATACACAGGTTATTTAGGCAGTCTCAAATTCTGATGTCGTCCGCGGTCGCAGTCTCGCACATAGGGATGCTGGCGAATTAAACTAGCAGGATGCGGATTCGAATCCCGCACAAGTCATAGGTTATCTGTAATTGTTCTTCACTCTCGTCTTTCACCTCTCAAGTCCGAATAGCATGATGGCAATAAAAGTGACGTTGAACAACAATAATCATCATCATTAATTTCTGATAGCGAATATTATAATTCTTACAACCATGTAAAAAGCTGCAAGCAAACCTCAAAATAGTAGATTGCGTTTATGTAATCTGATGACAAGCACATCCGGTGTCCAGATCCCGCCCACATTACCTCCCCTACTTGTTTCGAAGCAGACACGATCGAATTTCACTAGAGAGCGCCACCAAATGGAGCCAAAAGTGTGCTTTGCAAGGCGTTCGTACTTTTCAAACTACGTCTACATTTTTAGTCCGATTTTTATGATTTAATTTTTTTTATTTTACTCAAAAATGAACTGTTATTCTACGTGCATAGCCTGATTTCGAAAATTTACTCCTCTTTAGTCACACAAGGGCAGTAAACTTTGACCGGAAATGAACATTTTCTATGGAATTTGAGGACTCGTGGGGGAAATGTTATGACTTAAATGAACAAAAAGGCTATGTTCGAGAAATAGGAATTTAGTTTTGTATCAGAGGAAAAAAAACAGAATAAAAATATAATGATTTCCCTGTCCATAGTTTGAAAAGTACGAAAGTACTGCACATGGCACGATTGGAGTGGTATTTACATCGCACCCAAGCCTCTTAAGAAAAATAAAGTTTCATTCCTCTGCTTTCTTTTGTAACAACAAGCGTCAGTAAGTCTTTGTCACATTGGAACATGCGGTGGAAAGGACTGGCTGAGGAGGCACAGCAAGAGGTCGCGCCAGCGACCTCTTGTTATTGAATAATATTTGTCAGGTGGTAAGAAGCTGCAGTGCCCAAGGTGTATCAAATCTTACTTTCTCTCTGTTCCCAACATTTCGCTGGAAGATTGACAAAAATTGGAATCTGTAAATGTATTTCGCATTGGCTATGTTTTGCATAGTATGGTGCAATAGAATATCTTCAACCTTGGCGGGACATTACTCGTCAACATCGACTTTGGCCTTTTCCTAGTCCTAGTTATGAGGGAGCGCAGCATATGAGTCTTAAAATTCAAGAAAAAACGGCACTTCTGTGATTCGGAGTGTGTTTGTTCGCTAAGAATCAGCCGAATCGCTGAACAGATTAAGTATGCTAAAATATTAAACCGACATCCGGTATGAGTTAACTGAGAACTGCTAACAAAATCAGCAAAACATCCGTTACGATTTAAAGTCATATTTAGAAAACTGGGCTTAAAATGTGCAGGATTTAATTTAATGAATGAATGAATGAATTATTGTAGAATTTATTTTTTATTTTTTATTAGTCAGCCAATAAAAATCGCATGCAGTGACCAAGGTGAATCGAATCTTGCACTCTCAATTGATTGATTGGACATTGGAAAATTCCGCTGGGAGATTGAGAAAACCTGGCAATCGTTACACGTATTTCGTATTGGCTTTGTTTTTTTTCTTTTGTATTGTATGCATTTCAAAACATGTTCTTCCGATATGGATATAACGTAATTATTTTGTGTTTATACTTTCTATTGAGGCTAGTGATATCGCGATTAATTTTTAATTTTAAATTTTTTTAAGTTTTAACGTCTATCTATTAGGGTGGGCCGAAAAACAACATTTTTTTTTTTTTTAAGTCGTAATACCGCGGAAAAGTTGCGAATTGTGGAGACTAAAAAATTAAAAAAAAAATTTAAAAAATCGGTTCATATCTTCCGGTCGCGCATGTGCTCTAAAGTTTTCCAAAATTTTGAAAAATTCACATTTTTACGATAATTTTTAACATTTTTAAATAAGCCTCTTCCCGAATGTAAAAGCTCGAATTTTTCATATTTTAAATTTTCTTTTATGTTAAAAATATTAAAAATTATCGTAAAAATGTGAATTTTTCAAAATTTTGGAAAAGTTTAGAGCACATGCGCGACCGGAAGATATAAACCGATTTTTAAAATTTTTTTTAAAATTTTTTAGTCTCCACAATTCGCAACTTTTCCGCGGTATTACGACTTAAAAAAAAAAAAATGTTGTTTTTCGGCCCACCCTACTATCTATCCTATTTAGTTATTCGAACTGATTTTTAAAGGAGGACAACTAAATAAATCTAATTACATAGATGCAGACACAACAATGAACTACATTTAAGTAAATATTTGAAATAGTAATATTCCAACAACAATCCATCAAAGCACAACAATTTTGATAACAAATAAAGAGATATTAAATTCAATTAATTAATGAATCAAATATGAAAAAGTAGTGGGAAAAAAGGAAAGGAAGAAAGAAAAGGGATAAAAGGAATAAGAGAAAAGGTAAGAAAGAAACAAACGGAAAAAAAAAAAAGAAAAAAGAAACATTTAAAAAGAAAAACGAAAAGAAAAAACTGATTTATTAGACGATGCCACTCTAACGAATATGAGGTTTGCCAAAAATCAGGAACAACAAAACAAGGCGTAATCAAACTTCCGCCGAAGAAACCACCGAACGCGAATCTTCATTCTTGTGTACGAATCTTGATAACAATTTCGTACAAAAAATCTTGACTCTAAAATATAATTATATCAGGTATTTAATTATTCAAAATTTTTCAAGTCATAAACTGATCATTGCAATAATACAGGACACCTAACTCAAGTTGCAAGCTTTACCAGTGGGCGACAACCAGACAATCCAGGCAAAAAAATATCATTTATAATACATTGATTAAAATTATTATTTGTCATAAAGCAATAATGAACAAACAAAGAGAATAGCAAAATCATAATTAAAACGTATACAGAAAAATTAACATTACACTAACACAAATACAATGAACGACAAATAAATAGTAAAAATCAATTATTAAACGATGTGAACGCAGCGAACGGAGTGATCTCCATTCAACTCAAACGGTGCTTATTCTGTAATTCTGGTGTATGTACGTTGAAAATCAGCCGAATGCTGAACAGATTGCGCTGAAATTTTAAATAGACATCCGGTACGAGTTTACTGAGAACTGCTAACAAAATCAGCTAGATCCATTGCGATTTAAACCTACAAGAAATAATAAATTGAAAAATAAGCTTCCAATGATTAGAAATTATTTTAAAGACAATGATGTAGATTTTGAAAAGATAATTTTTGTTTGTTATTTGCCTGGCCGTAAAATGCCGTGCCCAAGGTTACTAGGCTCTAAAAGAGAATGTTTTTATTAATTTACTTTCTTATGGACCTTGATCACAGCCTTCCAGAAACAATCAAAGATCCAACCGCCTAGGCCTATGGGTCTTGTATATTTTGTTGTTTGTGTTAACAACAATCCGAACATCGCCGCCATCTTTTGGTCTGGCTTTTTGCATTTTAATAAAAGTGAATTGAACTATTTGTATTTGATTATTTATTAAGCTTCCAATCAAATTACTATAGCCGGAAGTTTCCTTTAGTGGCTCGTGTATTTACTTTGTAAGTTATCGGATGTGTTGACGTATATTCTGTGTTATTTATTTCGTCATTGTTTTGCTTGTATAGGCCTAGGTCTGTCCAGCACGGTTGTGTACCGTCCATTATAACCCATCTTTCATCCCTCTACCCGTGTCTGGTTCTGACCAGCATGGGATTTTCCTCTCCAGATCCCCTATAGCAGTGGTTCTCAACCAGTGGTACGCGAGACATTCTAAAGGGGTGCTTGGAAAAATATTAAATACAATTTTTTTAATGTTGCAATGCTTCAGTGCGGAAAAAACATAATTTTACAAATTAAATTTATATCCTAAAAGTAAATCATTGTTTTCTGAATGCACTTGTCTTCACCAATCACCACCACTTTGGCAAAGTGGGTCAATGCATTGTCTTTAGTCTTTTGAGAGGACATTCAACTATGAGTCTCCGGCCTGGCAATGCAGAGAGCTCTTTGTGGGGATGTGTTTGTGTCAGTTTGAAGCAGGTAGTTTGACGTCGGACAGCGGACAGTTTGGTCTTTGGCGTTGACCTCGACGGAACTTATGTGTGTGTGATTTTATGTTATTTAACAAGTGGTGTACGTGTGTGAAATATTGTAACAATTGTATCATACCTGTGTCACTTCTGCCCTTCGCATCCACGTACTTATGCGAAGTGGCATTCTCAACATTGACGGTAGTAAAGACAAAACACAGAAACCGATTGGACCCAGAAATAGACATCATAATGGCCGTAAGCACGTTAAAACCCCAAATTTCTCTACTGATGTCGAGAAAACAGGCTCAACTTTCACATTTGGCATTTGGTTAATCAATGCGAGCCATTAATAGTAACATTTCTTGTATGATAATGTCATTTGTATATGTACCGGTATGTACGCATGTTCTTTATTTGAATCATTGAAAGAATAAATAAAACACAATGCACTGGTACAGAAACATTGAAAAAATTTACCAAAGTGAATATAAAATTGGTTTCAAGATTATATAATATGTATGCCTTCCAGTTCCTGTTCTAAATATGACTGAAATACATTTGATTGATCATAGTCAACACCTCATGTATCACAATAAAGAAAAATATGGAGAGTACGCGATAATTCGTGATGCCTTTTAGGGGTACTAGACTGAAAAAGGTTGAGAACCACTGCTCTATAGGTTAGAACAACTAGTGGCTGGTTCTGTCCAGTACCTTTCCCTCCCATTGCCCGTGATTGGTTCTGTCCAGCAAGGTTGTGTACCGTCCATAATAACCCTCCTTTCCTCCCCCTACTCGTGGCTGGTTCTGTCCAACACGGTTGTGTACCGTCCGTAAAATCCCTCATTTCCTCCCCTTACCCGTGGCTGGTTCTGTCCAGCACGGTGGTGTCCTTCCCACAATCCCCTTGGCTAGACTGGCGCATTGTGACCTAACGGTTGACGCGATACTAAACCAAATAAACCATTTTTTTAATTCTTAACCCTCCCCCTCGCTTCCCGCCTGTGGCCGGTTGTGTCCAACACGTGACTGTTCGACCCACACTAGGACAGTGTGGTGCAAAACACTGGTTTTGAAAATTTGTTTCAAATTTACTTTGTTTCTTTGTATATTATATTCCTTTTTCCTCCCACATCTCCAATGCTAGAGTGGCGCATTAGGACCTAACAGTTAGCCTTAGATGGGGGAGGAAACAGAATGTTACCGGGTACTCAACACATGGCTCACTCACTCGTTTAGCAACGACTTTGGCGTTTCCCTAGTTATTTATTATTTGCTTTTTGATTCTTTATCATTGCTTCAATTTACTTTCAAATTGTACGATTCATAGTTCAACAGTGGTTAGTGGCTTCTGTATCATAAGAAATTGAATTCCAAAAGGATACGCCTCTGTACAAAAATGACTTTCTTAATGATTCAGTAATTAATCTTAAAAAACTAGCAATGTACACATTAGAATAGAATTTATATCACGCTCAACAAATTTAAAAATATTTCGTAAAATACCTGCATACATACCTTTCAATACTGTAAATGTATTTACCAGCACGTTATAGTTCATCCTTTCCTCAATCGTGAAACAATCAGATTGCAAATCTTGGCTCAAAGTAATTGAATCAAGCAGATGGTCAATTCTCTTCTGGAGTACAACATACTCGGTAGCAGGTCTTATTGCCCAAACTACTAAACAATAATCAATGACAGAGTGAATACAAATATCTAAACGTAACCTCAACATTCTCTCAGTTACAAACCTCTTCATTCTACTTATAATTCCAATTGCTGATGATACTTTATTACATACTTATTCATAATCTTTCATTTAAATTTAACAGCAATCGGTTTATCCGCGGTCGTTTAACAGGTTCTCACTCGAACTCCGAAGTTAAGCAACATCGGGCGTGGTCAGGGGTTGAAGGGATGAACGCTCTCTGCCCTGAAACACACGTATACTGCTGGCTAGAGCAGACGAGAGTTCGAAACCTTGTGTGACGGCTTCGTTCTCCTCGACGTCTCCTCAGCAGTACGGGTTAGTGGAGGAACCTATGTATGACTGTCAAAGTTACACCGTCCTTTCGGATGGGACGTAAAGCCGTTGGTCCCCTTGGTACTTTTCGAAAGGAGTAGGCTACGTGCCGGTACCGGGTTTCCCCTCCTCCCTTCTTCATCATCATTCATCGTTGTTAATCATCAGTTGTTATACTGGTCACTGTAAAATGGCATATGCTGTATGAGGCCAATTCATTAAAAATATATTGTGACGTTTGGAAAACCGCGCTCGTAGGCTACCTACAAACTTGACGCAAACTTTTGGAAGTCATGGCTGTTGAAGGGAGGACCCCCGTCTGTTTATATGTATAGTCTTTGGTATTCCGTGTCGGGCAAAAATAGACTTAAGTCTATCAATAACCAAGGAACTTGTTGTTCTATTCATTTGTACAAACTCTGGATATCTGAAAAGTAATCTTCAACCACCAAATATGTTTTTCCATGAATATCAGCAAAGTCTATGCCTACTTTTTCCCACGGTAAGTTAGGAAATGGTGTTGGCGTAAGAGGTTCCGGAATGTTCTTGCGCAGCTCTATACATTTGTTGCAGCTTTGAACCATTGCTCGGATATCCTCATTGATGTTAGGCCAGTAGACTGTCTCTCTGGCTTGACGTTGAGTCTTAGTCACACCCATGTGACCATCATGCAATCGCGAAAGAATTTCACGACGCATTTTATTAGGAATGACTATTCGTGGTCCCACAAATAGTATGTCTTCATGAATAGAATCGCTAGATCACCGTGCACTTTCCGGTATGGTAAGCACGATTGATGAACCTGCTTCCTTGCTGGACAACCATGAATAGTATATGATTTCGGTCTTGAGATGACCTCATCTTTTCTTTGAACATCTTGTATTTCTTGCATCCGTTGGTCAGTTGTGGTGTTCCACTGACGACTTGCTGAACAAAAAGTTCAACGTCTTCTTGAAAGAGTACATCTTCTTCTGAACTTTGCTCAGAATGTTGAACTCTAGACAATGTGTCAGCAGTATAAAAACTTTTACCCGGTACATGTTCTATTTTGAATGAGAACCTCATCAGCCTCATTTTAAATCTTTGAAGCCTTGCTGATAGTTCACCGATTGGTTTTGAACCAAAAATTGGCACAAGTGGCTTATGATCAGTGTGAATGATGAAGTCTCGACCACTTACGAATTGTGTAAATTTCTCGCAAGCCCAAGTTATAGATAAGGCTTCCTTTTCAATTTGAGCATAACGACGTTCTGTCTCGCTCATAGCTCGTGACGCATAAGCCACGGGTTTCCACCGGCCTTCACCATGTTCTTGCTCTAAAACCGCACCCAAACCATAAGAAGATGCATCAGCGCAAATTCTTGCTTGACAGTTGGTGTCATATAAAGTTAGAACTGGTGTTTCTGTGAGCATATTTTTCATTTTCTCAAAAACTTCTGTGTGGTTCGTAGTCCACAGGAACTCATTGTCCTTTTTAAGAAGCTCTCGTAATGGCTTGCTTACTTCGGCAAGACCTGGTACAAACTTTGGTACCTGATTTACCATTCCAAAGAAGCGTCTTAGTTCAGTTATGTCAGCCGGATTACTTAAAGGGATCGTTCACCTCTTATGTAAAGGTGTACCCAGACATCTATTTACCTAAGTAGATTCCATTTACAACAAATTCTTTCTCGAAAAAAATCATAATCACCATATATTAATTGTTAAATATGTAATGAAATTGACTACGTTTTCGCCACTTCGCTGTACTGGCAACAACGCTTGACACGGCCTTGGCTTCCGAGTCGAGTAGCCGGGTGACGCGGCGAACTGAGTTATCGTATTGGACATTTAAAGATGCTTGGCGAGGGGGAATATGACATGTAGTCAAGTATGGCATACTCGCTTCAAATTAGGTTGAAATAAAAACGCATGACATGTGTTATTCGGCTCAAGTGTCAAGTGTAGAGGTGTTTACGAAGTTATGTCGTTTTGACAATTGACTTTATAAGCGCACAGCGCACTTACTGTATACACATACAAAACCTCGTACACCTAGCTGAAATATATATTTACTGCCGATGCCAGTACGTTATTTATTCATCCATTTGTCGAGTATGCTGTTGATGTGGATTTTTAAATCTTTGTTTGTGTTTGGAATGGTTCTTCTAATCTATATAGCATAAGATATATTATGAGTGGGGTGTGCCTGCATACTCGAACGATATAAACAAAAAGCGATAAGCTAATGGGCCTAAAAAGGGAGAGAATAAACATTAAACACTGCCCAGAAACCTTACGCAGACCTCTTCACATCAGTTGGACACGTGCACTCGTTTCGATCAATCGTTCATGATGACATTGAGGAGTGGTGTAATAGGTGCAAAAAAATAAGAATGTTTACTATACGTTACAGGGCAAGCGAATTCTATTCAGTAGTGTTCGTGTAGAGTTTGTCCACAAAATGTCAAAATGTCAAACGACAAAGAGTGAAATCGTTGCGACGAGAGTGACTTTATTAGTGAATTACTTGAACATGAGTCGGCGCAGTGTATAATAACTATGCATATAGTTGTTTTGGGCAGATGATAGTTTTCAAACGTTTTCAAAGATGTTCTCAATATTTTACGCCACGAAAAGCTTTGGAAAAAACATCTATCAGGTCAATAGAGAAACATTGATGTCTGGCGTAATAAAGTAAGCATACCTACTCATTGTTTATGGCTATTACAAACAGAAATTGATCAAACAGGCAACATAGATTTGTTATTCATTCTGTATATTATACAAGAGTGGTCATAAGGCGGCTGTAAATAATAAATATACAGATTATTCCATGAGAAACTAAAATAAAATGCCGCTTGGGATAATGAAACAGTGTTAATCGGTTACATGATACAATACATGATACAATACATGCATAACGCGCGAGAGTTATTCGGGAGGTCCGCGGGACGATCCTCACCACTGGCAATCCTGACATTTACAAGATTAGGAAAATTGCTGTCAGCCCATTGCGTTTGGAAATACTTTAATCATGTAATTTCACTTATTGTGGAAGAATAATTGAATTTTTTAAATGTCATAACCAAATCACTTTTATTTTTTTAAAGTGCAAGTAATTCTGTATCATGTGTGTATTTGTGTGTGTGTAAGAATCGCTATCGCGTGTATTATGTTGTTGTATAGGCAATACTTATTCAACTCCACTACCTGTCCTACCTGTCATTATTGGCAACATATAACTTTATAAGAACGTGCCAATATAATATTTATTCCATTAAATTGACGACAATAACGTATGTGTTTCAAAACAGGTGTTGGTTTAACTCTAACGTATTGTTAATCAGATGATCGCAGGCCTTCCGCTTTGTTTTTAGTAGAACAGACTATCTCGACAGATAGACCGGGACCTGCCTCGCGCGTTACTCGCCGCTAGTAGCTGTGCTGTGTTGCAACACCTCGCCCGCTCCGTACCAGTGACGTCACTGACCCGAAGCGCGCCGATGAATTTAAAGACCCCTATTGACGTAGGTCTGGAAATATACACAATGAACTTAATTTTTATGTTCGTACTTGGTTTTAAGAATAACTTGTTAAAGAGGTGAACGGGCCCTTTAAATCTTTTATGGTTTTTAGTTAGTTTGTCCTCGTCTGCCCGAATTCCATCTTTTGAGATTTCGTGACCAAGGAATTTTACTCTTTTAACTGAGAACTCGCATTTCTTCTTGTTCAGCGTAGACCCAGCTAGTTTTAGTTTACTGAGAACTTTTGCCAGTCGAGTATCGTGCTCTTCTTGTGTTGAACCAAAGACTTATATATCGTCCATTTGGCAAATAACACCTTCACATCCCTCGAGTACCTGCATCATCCTCCTTGAGAAGTGTTCAGGAGCACTGCTGATACCGAATGGTAATCGATTAAAGAAAAACCTACCGAAGGGCGTAATAAAGGTTGTCAATTTGGCTGATTCTTTAGATAACGGAATTTGCCAAAATCCCGAGTTGGCGTCCAGTTTTGAGAAAATATCTGCACCCTCTATTCGTCCCAAGGACTCTTCAACAGTTGGCAGTTGGTATCTTTCACGCAACACACCACTGTTCAATTGACTTAGGTCAACACAGATTCTTACAGTACCTGCTTTCTTTGGTACAACAACCATTCCGGCACACCAAGGTGTCGGTTCTTCAATTGGAGATATCACCCCGGCCATGGCCATTCTGTCCAGCTCCTCTTTCACTTGCTAACGCAATGGTATAGGAATTCTCCGAGGCACTGACACAGAATATGGTTTAGCGTCTTCTTTCATTGTTATGTGATAATCACCTTCAACTTTACCTAGACCTTCAAAAAGTGTAGGCTCGCTGAATGGATTTGCCGCTACACAAGAAATTTCGTTGATCCACGACAGCATCTCCAAGGCTTGTATGGCAGGCCGCCCCAGTAAGGGTTCTTGATGACCTTTCATTATAAAAATCTCTTAAAGAGCTATTTGATTTTGCCAAGCCATCATGGCACTTACCTTTACAGGATTGGTAATGGTGTTTTTTTCCCGCGCCAAATAGCTATTTGTCTGTACCTTCTAGTTTTACAGATGGCGTCAGGTTTTCCAATAAAGATTGTGGAATAACACTGACGTCTGCACCAGTGTCAATTTTAAACTTAACCTGCAATTAGTTATTCTTAACGATTGCATACCATGCATTTTGAGAACACACCGTTTTAATGTTTGAATTGACGCAGCTAGTCTTAGGCTCACCAGTGATTTCACCTAAAAATTCTACCACATTGTCAGAATCTTCCTTCACCTCTACAACATTCTTGTTACGACATGCTGCCGCCCAATGCCCCTTTTTATTACAATTTCTGCAAATAGCATTTTGAGCAGGACACTTATCCGCAGGATGTGATTCCTTGCCACACCGAAAACATTTATTTGTTGTTGAACTATGCCCACGTGCTTCAGAATGACCAGCCGAGGAGTTAGGCCTATTCTGAGCATGCTTACTTTTGTTCTTCTGCTTGTATTTATTTACAGCGTCCACCTTGTTGTAGTTTTTATCTGGGTCTGTTGTAGTATCTTGTCGTACCACTCTTTGCTGCTTTCTAATGTTCTCACTGGCCCTTACCTTGGCAACTGCCTTCTCCAACGTAAGATCAGGGTCCAGTTGTAGGATCTCGGACAGCTTGTTATCTATTATACCAATAACTACCCGGTCCCTAATTAATTTATCAGCAAGTTGCCCATACTGACAATGCTTTGCCAGACGATGAAGGTCTGTGACAAAAGTCTCTATGTTTTCACCTACCAGTTGTCGGCGTTTATTGGAACGCGCCCGTTCGTAAATAACATTCCTCCTAGCCACAAAGTGATTTTCAAATTGGTCAATGACCTCAGCATAGGTGTTTTGTTCCGCCTCTGTGAGGCCTACCCTAGCTAAAATGTCTTCTGCTTCATCACCCATAGTGTAAATTAAAGCGTTGACTTGATCTTCCTGACTCTGTGTATGAAGCCCCGAGGTTTTCCTTAATCTTTCGAACCGCCTAAGCCACCTAGGCCATTCCTCTGGACATTGGAAGTCGAACGATTTTGGCGTTTCTACATGGAACGAGGCCCTAGGACCAGCCTGGCCTAAGCCTAGACCGACGCCTACCCCGTCCCCGATGTTTTCTGTGTCTGACATGATAATTTGCTCTACTCACAGTTTTGTTCTTCGAATTTCGACCCACCTGGCACCATGAAGTATTTTGTACACATACAAGATGAGTACTATTTATATAATATCTTTATTAGGTTCAATAAGACAAGAACAAATGTCAAATGCTACATCAGACCAGACGCCATGGTAAAACCCCCTCCTTTGTCTTTCAGTTGTTCTCCAGGCAACACTTCACTGCATACTTGATCACAAGCCATACAAATTAACACAACCATAATATTACAGAGTAGTGTAGCTCTTAGCATTTACATATCAGCTGCTCCATATGACAGTTTAACCATTCTCCTTTGTTCGGACAGACCAACAATATTGTACACAGGTACGTCAGAAAGCTGACAGTGTCCAGTTCTTACTGTTGGTTCTGTTGCGATAGAACCCTACGGGGTCACGGTATAGAAGGGATCTGGGGTTCTAGACCCGATCCAGGCCTACGAGTGGCTCGACTGATGATAAGTTCAGGATAATGTTCCGAGCTACAGAGGCCTATGAGCCTGAGTAATATTGAAGTGGTACACCACTGATTTGTATGTAACTATTGTAAATATAAAATATATTCCTACCGTAATACTGCCTTTGGGTCCGAGGTTCGAGGCCCAGTAGAGCTTGGAAAGATGCTAGAACTTTACAATTACTTTAGGCCTAAGATTGCCATAATTTCCTGTCAAGTGGCCTCCATTTTGTGTCAAGGAGACATGCATGACCTGTTGGCCTAACTGAGGTCATTTACCTTTGAGTTTGAATACTAGCCTGCCTGTCCCAGGTAATATTGTTATCAATTGTGAAATGTATAACCTGTATATTTTCTAGGCTTTGTAGGCCAACTATTATTGTGGATTATTGTGTGTACTATTTAGGTGTGGTTCCACGTGTAGGCAACCATAGCCCATGTCATACCGTATTGTGATTATTTTAAGCTTGTTTAATAGATGTAAGCAACCATTTTTTGGTTTTGTTATTAGTTTGACTGAATTCTGTTTCTTTTGTTGATTGATTATTCAGCTTATTTTTTAATATTCCTCTCTTATCGTCAGTTTCTTGTAAAGTGGGTACCACCCCCCACGTTATTCCTCTGCGACCTTTAAGGTTTCGCTGGACTCACCTTTACAAATAAACTTGACTTCTTAATGATTATACTTCGTGTTTCTCTGTATTCGTAGAAACTTCTTCGTTCCTTCTGCGATTTTCCCAATAATTTATTTTAAAACGAAGTGGCACCCAAACACCGAAGACACCCACCTGCAGTCGCCCACGCCCCTTCTCCACTGAGTCTGCCGGACCACTGTTGGTATCTCCCTATAGGACTAGGGACATGTCACAATATATATAAAATAATAAAAAATTGCGTCAAATGAATATCATCCATGCTTCTATCATTAGCCTTATGAAAAATCATAAAGTTTGTTTTACTAAAATCAATATCAAGTTCCTGAGTTTTAAACGAAGCACCCATCCTCTCAAGAACTTCTTGAAGACGTCTTACTATCTCTTCGACAGCCACACCTTCTTAATAAAAAACCAAGTCATCAGCATATAAAATATAATTGATTCCAGCCATTATTGTAGATATATCATCTATGTAAAGAATAAATAAGGGGGTTGTAATATTGATCCTTGGGTTCTCCTCAAAAGAGGTTTAATACTTCCAAACTATATTTTGCAGGATTGTTAAACATTTTGATAACAAACAAATAAGAAATTATGTTATTTCTGGCTTTCTAATTTTATTAAAAGAGGTAAAAAAGGTACTGAATCAAATGCTTTCCTAAGATCAACAAAGACAGCTCCAACCTTACCATTCCGTTTGTCAATCCCTTTGTAGATAAAATCTGTAAATGCTAGAAGGGCACTTTGCGTTGAAGATTTCGGGTATTAGGGCGCCTTAGCCAACTACACTAGGGCAAGGAAAACGCCAAAGTCGTAAGTTGACGAGTGAGCTTGTCATGTGTTGAGTTCCCACATACATTTGCATTTAAGTCGATTGATATAATATAATGTATAAATGATAGGGTTTTGAGTTTAGTTGGTATAAGGGCCGGTCAACTGTAAGGCATAATGCGGCACTCTAGCCTATGATAGGCTAGGGCCACCCATGCTGTCTAGGTACAGCCTTAGACAGGGGAGGAAATGGAATGTTACCGGGTACTCAACACATGGCTCGCTCACTCGTCTAACGGCTTTGGCGTTTTCCAATAACATTAAAAGCAAATATTTATTTCAATCGGATTCTGTATCACCCCCGTCTGTAGCCCATAATTACCACACATATAAAGCGTCCTAAACAAAATAAATAAATGTAAACGTTGAACACAAGGATTTGTGTGAAAGTTGAATTATTTTTTTATCACGTGGGTTGAAACAAATAGGCTCAATATTGAGCAACAAAAAGTGATAGATTAGTCAATGCAATATATCTGTCATGCAGTTTAACACATGTTCAGGTTCGAATATTTAAAAAATATTTATTAAAAGTGAGATTTTATTGACCATTCTGGTGAGTTATTATAGGAAATGTTATAGGTAATTGTGAACGGCCCGAGGGCTAAATCTCTTTGAAACTCGAGCTTTGTATCTCGTAAACCAACACGCAATCCGTCCCCCTGTTGACAATGAGATTCCAGTCTCGCTTCTGGCTGCTAGGCAACCAAGCTCGTCCCCTCGCTTGATAATATCTCTTAATTTTGAACGTCCGTTCTGGTCAATACTGTATTTCATGAGCCTGACAAGTTCTCGTCGTCCTGTCCCCTCTGTCAGACATTCAACTGAAAGAAAGTGATGTTATTGTGGACAAGGTAAGTGCTTATCACTCCTAACATCTTAAATACGCTCGCCATTTTGAAAGATACTGAAGGCAGGCTTGAAACTTCTTGGACCATTAACGCAAAGAAAATACTAACAACCGTGGTTTCACGTGGTCATATAACATTTTGAAAGATACTGAAGGCAGGCTTGAAACTTCTTGGACCATTTAGGCAAAGAAAATACCAACAACCGTAGTTCCACGTGGCCATAGACTGTAGATTTCCGCAATATCTAATAAAGCGATCGATCTCAAATCAAGACGTTGCTACTTATTATTTTAAAAAAACATTTCTGTTAATATCTTACAGGGGAACCGTATAACGATACCAAAAGAACGGATACCCGTACCCATCTTTTAGCTTTATGCTACGGAATTATGTATTTAATGTAACGGCTGAACAACAGTTAGGCTCTAAGCCTTCCTCCCCCACTTCAAATTCTGTGATATAATGGCTTAAATGCGTTCTTCCCTTTGAATTTATATTAATCTAATTAAAAGTGTTGAAAATAACAAAACACAGTTCTTTATTCGCTTGGCACATTATACACCTCTTCATTCAGTTAGAGGGAGCGAATAGATATTACTAGGAAAACGCTCAGTTGGACGCGTTGTTGAGCGAGCACCGGTACGTGCAACACGACCCGAGTACGACATTCCCATAATGTTACACACCAATAAGTATTTAAGGTCTTGACCGATTTAGCTGAAAATTAGTAAAATAGGAGAGAATGGATAAAATACACCGCCATCTAGAGGACCTTGACATCATTTCTTTGGGAAAACTATTTTTACCCTTGATTACTTCTAGGTTGAAGTGCATAATGACCAGAATTCTCGTGCGACTTTTCGTTGCCATGGTAACGGGACTTTTGTTAAAAGGAAATTCCTAGCTACACAACTTATCGGATCAAAAAAAAATGTACATATTCGTGACCGGACGGACATTCTAAATGATTTGGCTACCTCAGATTTTGTCGCCGTTTAGTTTAAAAAAAAACTTTAGATTAACCATTAATGTAACTTTATAACTTTTTGAACGATTTTCCCACAAAACTAATGGCATTCAATCGGGAACGAAACTTGCGGATGGTCAAAATTTCAACTCGATCCGAGCCTCCGTTCGACCGCTATCATGAGCCAAAAAAGCTGAGCGACTTTCCGTTGCCATGGTAACGGGACTTTGTTATAATGTAATTTCCATCTACACTTCTTATCGGATCAAAATAAAAATAACATATTCGTGATCGGACGGACATTCTTAATGATTTGGCCACCTCAGATTTTGTCGCCGTTTAGTTTGAAAAAAAAAACTTTCGATTAACTTTAATGTAACTTTTTAACTTTTTAAACGATTTTGCCACAAAACTATACAGCAACCCGCCTAGGTGGTATGTACATGTGTGCAAAATTTCAGGTCGATCAGAGAAACGGTGCGACCTGTACCGAAGCAGTAACAGAAAAAAAAAAAAAAAAAACAGACATTCGAGCCATAAGAGTCAAGTGGAGACGCTCGCTACGCTCGCTCAAAAATTAACATTGAAACATGAGAACAATAATAATGGATCTATATAACTTAAGGTCGTATCAGATGAGCATAAGCGAATTTTCCCCTGGAGTTTATTATATGACAGAAGCTTAGTACAGTATGATCCCTGAGAGTAGATAGGGTGATGATGCAAGGAATGTGATTGAATATAAAGCGATAGGGATGCAAACTTATTACACTCAAAGAAGAACTAAAAGAAAGTACGGGAAGACCTCGCTATATAACTATTAATACTTGTAGGGATGAAGGTTCCATTTCATAACTGTGTGTACCAAATTTAGTCTAACAAACGAAAATTGAGAAATTATCGACGTTTCTAAGATTCAGCAAAGAAGACGGCAGCTTAACGATTCCTGGAAGCCCGTTTTGCAGAGATGTTATTTGATCCTCTTTCTTTAGATGTTGTTATCAAAGTTAAGACATAGTAAATAATAGGCAAGCGGAGTGCGCGCCTGTTCGTTATTCCCGCCTTTGAAGCTAATGAAGTAGAATGAGAGGGCTAAAGTCCTTTGCAAGTAAAGAACGATCCCAGGTATCAAGAAATTTCCCCTCCTCGTTACCACCTCCACTCGGCACGGGTGACAGTGCTCGCGAGGCGTTGGAATGCGGTAGGCCGCATGACCCATTCATCCAGGTGTAATTGTTAAGAGAGCAATTTTTTGATGTAGTTAAAATGTTATAATTTCTCATTTATTTTCTCATATATGGAATAATCATGTAAAATTAATATAAAATAAACTTTGTATTTTTAAAATAGCATGAAAACTGCCGTAATTAGAGTTAGTTGTAACTTCATGGTTACGATCAGAATAATTACGGTAGGCAATAATTACGGCAGTTTTCAATCTATTTTAAAAATACAAAGTTTATTTTATATTAATTTTACGTGATTATTCCATATATTTGAAAATAAATGGGAAATTATAACGTTTTAACTACATCAAAAAATTGCGTTCTTAACAATGACACCTGGGTGAATGGGTCTTGCGGCCTACCGCATTCCAACGCCTCGCGAGCACTCTCACCCCTGCTCTAAGTCTCACCCGTGCCGAGTGGAGGTGGTAACGAGGAGGGGAAATTTCTTGATACCTGGGATCGTTCTTTACTTGCAAAGGACTTTAGGAATAAGAGGGATGTTTCTCGGAAGCCTTTCAGAGCCAGAATAGTGCGATCAAAATGTCTTCACAAACACAAGTTTATTGAACCAGCGTAAAATATGAAATCATATAATTTTGTATTGATAAATTCGAGAAAAAAACTGGCTACAAGATAATTTTTTACTATTTAATTATTAATTAATTAACTGAAAATTTTCGTTAATTAAACACCAACATTTAAAAGTGAGCCTTGATTTGACATGTTTGGAATTAATGGTTCAATTCCAAGAACTACACCTGCAGCTATTTCTTTTAGTAATTCTCATTACAAAATCTTTAATATAAATTTTTAAGGTTGTAACAAGAATGTACAAGTAAGAGACCTATGCGCTTTTTTAATTTGTGTTGTATATAATATATTTATTTTATAATATTATAATATATTACTGTTAGTGTAAAATTACAAATGATACAAGAACTTAAGTTAACAGCTCTTTTAGGAAAATTTAAATTGAATCGGTTGTTTTGGTTCAAAATGTAAAAAATCAACTATTCAACTATCTGCGCTCCAAACATAAATATACATCTTTCAATATATTTATCCACTTATTTTTTCCTTTGTGTCGATGAACAATGCTTTCAAATGATACTGAACACGACAATTTAAAAATCACTTTAAAATTTTTGAGCTTAATTAACTATATCATCTTAATTATTCAATTAGAGTTAAATAATATGAACTCCGCTTGTAGCCAGTTATTTTCAACATTATCATTACAAAACCTCTAAGTTGCAAATTTTTTTAGTTACACCACATTTTGTACTAAAGTTAAGAAATATTTACGCAATATTTTAATTTGTATTGTATTGTATTGTATTGTATTGTATTGTATTGTATTGTATTGTATTGTATTGTATTGTATTGTATTGTATTGTATTGTATTGTATTGTATTGTATTGTATTGTATTGTATTGTATTGTATTGTGTATCTAGAGCCTCGTTTAGTTCATATACATGAATATATAAAATAAACAAAATACTGAACATTTGAGTTGTAATTAATTTATAAAAAGTTTTCAAACACTAAAATTATAATTTAAAAATAACTAAGAGAGTGTTCATGCAGAATCGGCAATAAACCTTTATAAAACTGCGTGCTTTGGGAGAGTCGATCTAAATTGCTCTACAGAATAATAACATTTATCTAAAAGCATGGCTTTGAGTTCTTTCTTAAAACGAGTACAATCTTTGATATTCCTGATTTGTAACGGTACAGAATTTTAAAGGTTTGTGCCCGACACTGCAATTCCCTTTTTGCCTCATTGATAGCTTACACTTTGGTGCCCTTGGTTTATCCTTATTCCTAGTATTTAAATTATGAAAATCTGAATTACTAGTAAATAGGTGAAGATTTTCGTGAACAAAAAATCACTATTTCATAAATGTATACACAGGGCATGGGTAAAATGCATAGTCGTTTGAACAGAGGTCTGCAGCTAGTCCGGTAGCCAGACTTAGTTATTGATCTTATGGCTTTCTTCTGTAAAATAAATATTTTGTTGCTGTCAGTTGAATCCCCCCAAAGAGCAATTCCGTAAGTCATAACTGCGTGAAAGTATGAAAAATACATCGATCTTAAAGAGGTGTCGTTTACCATTCGGTTGAGTTTCTTTAGTATAAAACATGCAGTTGCTAGTTTAGGTGTAAGTTTTTTAATATGCAATTTCCAGCTTATGTTACTATCTAAAAGCAATCCTAGAAAATTTGCATCTTTTGATACCGGAATTTTGTCCGAGGCGTCTGTTCCGTCATTAAAAACGTTAATATCTACTAAAAATTCGCTTTTGTTTGTATGAAAGTTGACCATTACCGTTTTCGCGTTATTGAGAGAAAGATACATAATAGGCCTACTAATAATAAAAAACTGAGATTTATGCATAAATTATAATATATAGTCAACAGCTCTTTTGTGAACACCATGTTATCATTAAGTTATTATAAGTTAATTTATATTTAAGTAGATATAATGGTTCAAAAAGTAAAAAATCGCCAAAATCAACTAATTGAGCTAACATGTACTTATTTAAATTTTTTTTCCAATATATATTTTTTCCTTTAAGTCGATGAAAAAATGTTTCAAATGATTCTAAACAGACAAATTAGGCTCACATTGAAAATTTGCAGAATAATTAACTAATTAGTTGTACGTAACGTGTGGTTTTAACCCTTCCCACCGGCTATGATCTTGCTTATAGGCCTACTAAGTTAATCTACAAATTCTAAGATCATTATTCATTAGACATTTTATTGAACATAGGTATTTATACAGCAAATCATTATTTAAATTTATGTGATGAAATATTGGTCACATTGGTCGTTTAAGTTCATAGAATAGGACCTACATTGTAGTCTAGAAGTTGCTCATTCTTGACCCATCTGTAAGTCTTCTATTACAGTCTTCACACTTCCAATCTTCTTACTTATTCTTCTTATCTTCTTTAAGACTTATTATAGTAAATACCAAGTTGCAGACACATAATTTTTTAGATGCAATTAATGTTTATTATTGTATCACTTCTGCTTATAATTCTCAGAGACAAAAACTCCTTGGCCAGACTCTTTCCAAGGACTAAAAGATGGATTTCTTCTATTTGGCAAAAACCATTGTTTAAAGGTTCAGATTTTTGTACTTTTTTTTACACATCACATAAAACACCTTTTAATTATTCTTAATTTTTTTTAGAAATTCAAATTTGCTGTATTTACTTTTTGGATGAGCGAAGCGAAGACTTCAATTTGACTTTTGTGTTTTTTTGTTTGTTTTTTACTTACGTTACCCCAAGAAAAATAGCTCGGGTGTTTTGTTTTTGTTAGTTTTTTTGTCTGTTTGTTCGCTCTCTACCGGGCAAACGGCATATGCGATCTTGATGAAAATTGGAGGGGACCTTCGAAATCTCTGAACTTAGAGCTGTATTGTTTTTTGGTACAATCGAAGAAATATTTCTCATAAATATCGTACTTTTACGATTTTTTTCGATTTTTAGTGCGATATTTTTGCCATTTGGGCCAATTCTGACCAAACGGGTGGGGCTACAACGTTCATATTATACATGGACATTAAGGTTATGGTGATGAAGTACCTTTTGAAAGAAATAATTGAAAATGTTAGCCAGAATCCATAGAAATAAAGCTTTTAATATAAGTTTTTTACGGTAAATAATACCAATTGACAAGAGAAACAATAGAAACTTGACAACAATCACCTACAATGCGTAGGCAGCAAAGAAAAGCACTTGCAAAGTAAAGATATCCTACGCAAACTAAAAACTTTAAAAAAGCTCATCCATCAACGCGGCGGGACTCGAGCGTTTTCCTAGTATTAATCATTATAATAACTTTTTATAACTTTAAATAATAGAAATTAGCTGATTTTTTCACTGCCTCCTAGATGTTCGTCGTGGCTCCTCGTTCCCTGCCTGTCCATGCGCACCAATGACGTAATATAAACGCAAAGCTTATCTACGTCATTGATGCACACAGTGTTAATTGTTGTCCAAAGCGCTAGTTACCGTCCCCAAGAGCTTTCTTCTGTTTTCGTTGTTTACATACGATCTGCATACGATTAAAATGTCATAATGCCAGAGTTGAGCTGTGTTTTTCTTTATTATAGGCAATGGTGCGTGCAAGAAGTTGTAAGATACCAGGATGCCATTTATCTAACTAAAACAAGTAGGTCTTTCTTTGCATGAACTACAGGGAAATAAGGAAATTGTGCCACCCAGGCCCGGTGGCAATAAGGGGGGCCCCAGACTCCCATTTATCACGCGCCACTGCTTGATGGAAAGTAATATTGTTTAGCTCGTGGTCTAGTCAAGACTAGGGCCCAAGTAGGCTACCTAAGCCTATTGATTTTTAATATGATTAGGAATAGGAGGCATAGCCCTATAGATAAAAATAACATGCCTATTAGCCCTTGCCTTATATTATCTACAACAAAGTTATCAATATCAACTTTTTGTTTAATTACCAGCATAATATAACTAGACAAATTTGTATATTACTATTCTGCAAACCATGATAAGTGATGTACGTATACAAAATACGATCTGAAACATTCAATTTAGTTGGATTCAACAGTTAAATACATGGGAGATGACATTTGTGACAACAACATCAAAAACAAAAGAAAGCTCTTGAGGACGGTAACTAGCGCTTTGGACAACAATTAACACTGTGCGCGTGGACAGGCAGGGAACAAGGGCAGGGAAGCAGTGGATTTTTTAATTAATTGATGACAAACACAGCCTTCTAAAACTTGATATTAATTTGTAAACAAACATCTCAACCAATGACATAATATAAGCTAAGCGCTAGACACTCAGTATGGCCGTGCGGAGCATGGAAGTTTGCAGCCATCATGATTAGGGAAAAACCAACCGCCGTCTAAATGTATCGTACCCTTTAAATTTAACAAGCTGTGTAAAATCTAAACCGCAAGATGGCAATTTGTTGATATTATTGAAGAAAAACAGTTTTTCTTCCGCAAATCCCTGTTACTTCGATTTCCGCGTAGTTTAAGCTATACAGGCAGGTAATAGAGCTGTACCTTTAATTGTTATATAATATAAAAAAAATGTCATTTTCCACTGCCTTCCACAGCCATGTATGTAAATCAGCAAATTAGCAAAATAGCACTGAAAATTTGCACCGTCTTTTGTTTTACATTTTCATTTAGTAACAGGAGATTGCGTGAGGTCATTAAAAGAAAATAAATGCGTATTATTGTCGCACATTTTTGTACAGCCTAGGAGAACTATCATACTGTTATTTATCTGCATTAGTAAAATCAAAACTAGTTATTTGTGCGGGATGTGTGTCTGAACAAGGTCGTGCAGGCCTAGGGTTGCCTAGGAGAGGCCTAGGGCTTGTCAAACGTGTCATGTTAGTATTCATATATCTTGTCCTATAGCCTAATGGAACTTTAGGCCTACACTGTTGTATTATAAATAATTTTCTACATCTGGGCCTAGGCCCGGGACGGTTTCTGATTTGTTTTATGAGAGTTATGACAACTTTTCTCGTTTTACACATAGACGCAAAATTTAAAATGTCCGCCATCTGTTTACGTATTTTCTTATCCCCGCGACGTCCAAATAATCCACTGCATCTTAGTTCATTCAACTAGATGAAGTATCTATGTTTCAGTGAAATGATTTTTCCCTGATCATGATGGCTTCTAAGGTCCATGCTAGCGCTCGGTTGGAAGGATAGGAGACTGAGCGTCTAGCGCTTTGCTACGCAAAGCTTATGTACGTCATTGATCTCAACCAACAATCACTGCACACTTGATATCTTTTTATACCATTTTCAAAGTCACTGCCTACTGGATCTTAACTTATTTTACAAAGTTTTATATTTAAGAGACTGGTACTTTACATAGTTTTTACTTAATTAATTAAAAGTTAAATAGTAAGAACTCCATGCTTGTTGTTTGTTTTTTTCTCGAATTAATCACTAAAAAACTATAACTTATGATTACAATTTTTTACGCTGGTATCACATTTTGCACTATATTTAGGAATCTTAACCCCACTTGAAGTGATTCAAACATTGAAACATTAACGTAAGTATTTTCAATTCTTTGCTAGAAGTTTTTAATTTTTCTTTATTAATTTCATAAAAATAATACCACCATAGAAATAAACTTACACAAGTATTACTGCAATAGCTTTTTAGTTTCGTTTGTTGCAGGTGAGGTGTTTTTAACCATGCTTTTTATGACATGAATATTCTAGCTCCAACGAAAGAATGCAAATGCTTTGAAGTGGTGGGAGGAGTATGAATGCGCGGTAAAAGGAATGTGGCCTTAGTGTATTAAAGAGAAAAATCTTTTACCAAGAAAGGCAAAAATTATCTGTGCTAGATCACGGAGTTCCTCCGTATGCTTGATACACGCTGAGCTAGCGTGAATATAGTTGACAAAGTTTTTATGTTGGGGAAACAATTCTGAGCTATTTGCAATTCTTTCGTTGGAACCACTACGTAAAATTCCCACCTTGCTTTTGAACTAGCTGAGATACCAACAAAGGCTATTGCTATCTTAGAATTGTTTTTAAAAGTATAGTGCCAATTTGTGTTAAACTCCGCCCACATATAACCAAAATGTATATTTAAAAAAAAACAGGTAAGCCTTACGCACAAAATAATTTAGATCCAAAAAAAAGGGCAAGCTCATTGTATACCCATCTACATTTGCGCACTCTAAATACATAAGCTTACACTGCCCCGTAGCTGCTACATCCATGCGAACATGCTTGGCAAAATAGAATTTAGAGTAAATTATTACAATTCACTTTTAATTAACAATTACACCTACGGGAGTGTTTCCCGACCAACCAAATCGAGAAATAAAAATAGAATTTGCACGAACTATAATATTTCAATCAATAGTTGCATGAATTGTTACATTTTAATCAATAGTTGCATGAATTGTTATATTTCAATCAATAGTTGCATGAATTGTTACATTTTAATCAATAGTTGCATGAATTGTTACATTTCAATCAATAGTTGCAAATTCTATTTTCCAAGCTTTTCAAACATGTAGTTACAGGGAAGTGTAAGTTTATTTAGAGTGCGCAAATCTAGCAGGGTACGTGAGCTTGGCCTTTGTTTTAGATCTCAATTCTTTTGAGTGAGCTGTCTTTTTATAAGTTTTTAGTTATTTGTGGGATCTCATTACTTATTGAATTTCCACTGCAACTTTATTTATGTACCGGTATTTGTTAAAATAGAATTATTTTATTAAGGTAATATTATATTACCAGCAATAGAACGTAAAATATCTAGTGGCCCAAAGACAAGCTTTTTGTACACATTTAGGACCGCGTGATTATTGTCTAGTTTTTATAGTTGCTTGTTATTTATTTTTATTTTTAATACAATCTAGAAATTAAAAAAATCTATGTTGACTGGGGTAGACCTGTAAATTGTAAAAGGCTGATCAATATAAAAACCTTTATTCGATTCCATCCAGCTAACGTTTTCTACTTTTTCTTTGAACAGGCACTATATTAGTTATTAAAGTACTCGAATGAGTTAAAGGAGTCTCTTATTTTAGGATAGAGCTGGGCCGAGTTTTAAGTGCTAAACTTTCTTCTTATTTCCGGGTACTGAGGCTGGTGCAGAGACAATTAAAAAAAAAAAAAAAAAAAAACGAGCTAAATTTTTTGGGGGGTCAGTGAAATTAAATAAATAAATAAATAATAAATAAATTTTATTTAGAGTCTACCCACTCAGTTATATAACTGATTTTCAGTGGGGGACTTTAAATCAAAGCGACCAAGCCAACCCTGTAGGCCCCAACGCAATCGACGAGTGAGCGATAACCAACCAAAGATCGATATTTTTAATAGGGAATATAGCAATCAGTGGTATGGACAGTGCGAACACCCGCGAATCAACGCCAGAATCAACAAGGCCGATTCAGAACAACTCTGAATTTATTATGTGCTTCGTTGCTAGGACGGCTCCAAAGTCACCGTTTACAAACTCCTAAGACAAGAACTGATGGACTTAAGTCCAAATCAGAAGTTAAAAAACTTCTGACTTCAGCGGGAATCGAACCCCGGACCTTCTGCATTGGAAGCAGATACGCTAACCACAAGACCAACGAGCCACGAAGTCTTCGCTTCACTCGCTTCGCTCGCTTTAAGTTTTGGCGCTTAGCTTTCCGTTTGTTGTTTGTTTTTTTTTCTCTCAAGTAAACGGGTTATAACACCGTTATCCGATATTACACTGGCGTTAATTAAGGATAAATCAATGTTATCCAGTACGCGTATTACTAAATTAATTTATTAATTTTAAATTAAAATTTGTGACATCACGGAATTTTCTTCATTTTGGTCAAATTCGGGAATTTATTCCAAGTGTACATATTTAAACTCAAATTTGCATGGATAATAACGTTTAAATCAATGTGAACGCAATGGGTTTATTTTATTTTATCGTTAGATTAACGGTTTGGTGGGAAATTTCCAGAATTGAAATCCATGTTTTGGATTTCCCATTTTTTCACGTTTAAGACATATGTCTTGCATTGAATCTTTAAGGCTTCTTTTTGGCAACCAATTGTGGATATTATAACATAAAAGTACTTTAACAATCATGTAAAATTTGGTAATGATATTACAGACCGATCATCAGAAATCATCAACGCCTGATTGCTTGCATTTGAATTGGGCCAAGCTCACCAATGTTTCACGTGATTAAAGAATCAATCTATGAGATCCAGTGCGACCATTCTCAATTCATTAATCGATTCTGAATAACAAATTTTGAAATCTTCGCAAATCTTCACAAACTCAATTGTATGATATTTGGGAATTTTATTCTACGTGTCTGGATCGTTTTAACGCAAATTTTCATACTGGATACAAACGTTTAAATCAATGTGAACTCTCATTTTTATTTTGATGATAAACTTAGTTTTATGGGAATTTTCCGAATTTAAATTAATGTTTTGATTTGATTTTTAACTTTCTGGACTTATGTCTCGCAATGATTTTCCAATGCCAAATTAAGTGTGGATACCATTAGGAAAGTCCTTTATTAGTATTACGCATAATGTAGTAATAATATGTCGAACTGTTCAGTTGCAATAATTTTTACTAAGATTTTTGCCGACGGGACCTAGCTTGAAAAGTAAGTTTGACAGTTGACAATACGCACGTTGTCAAGTTAATATACCTACTTCACAATCATAGCAGCGCTGTTGGGAAAATATGTTGGTTGTCTATTACACGCTTCATAATAACATGATTTTACACTTCAATGGATCTCGGGAAATATGTTTTTAATTTTGATTAAACGTACAATTTTTAAACTCACAACTTTGTATTGTCATCATATAGGTTTTAAACTACACAAGACAGGAAACATTTAATATCGTTTTCACAAAATAAGATAAAAATACCGTCCACGCAGTAGAAAATCAATATACAGCTTAGCTTAATTCGTTTGGGTGGCTGTGGGTAAAGGGGGTTCAGGAGAGAGACGTGATCGCGCTGCGCCGTGGTTCTTTAGGGGATGCTGGAATCTGTCGTCGCGGGCTGACATTTCAACTCGTCAGTTGCTAAGCAGCCAGGTGTCATTCCGTACGACGAACTCCGACCGTCCACAGACCACAAAACAGAAGTAAGTTCACATCATACTTTACACGAGGGAAACGCCAAAGTCGTTGTTAAACGAGTGAGTTAGCCAAGTGTTTTGACTTATAAAACCGGACCGTCTGGTCACCTTACAGGAACTAACTCTGCTTGCCACAATAATTATTTAATTTGAACATTCAAAATGCGAATCGTATTCAAAACGTATTAGCGTGAAACATTAACAAATTTCCAAGATAAAACAAAATCACCCAATTTTTATTTCCCATTTAACACCCCTCAAAAATAATATGTGGGTGTAAAAATATAAAAAAGTTTGAACACGGGTATCGAACCCCATCCATCCGTGCGGTAGGCTAAATGGTTACCACTAGGCCATGCAGGCCACGTCAACCTCGTCCCGATAACTGCTACGAAACAAATGCCATTGATATTAATGAAAATCACATTTTTATTTATTGTAGGCTTAAATCACAGTGGATCAAGCTGACTCGTACCGGCCGGATGTCTGTTTAAAATTCAAGCCCAATCTGTTCAGCGGTTCGGCTGATTTTCGACGTACAGACACACAGAATCACAGAATGAGAGCCGCTTGAGTTGAATGGAGACACTCAGTCGCTCCGCTCCGTCGTTTAATTAGATATCATACTTTACATTAGGAAACTTCACGACGACTTCAACAACATTAACAATAAAATAACCAATGATTTGTTTAATAGTTCAATACATTATTTCACTGCTCTTTGGCAGACGATTTTTAAACACATCAATATTTCGAATAGTTTCATCTTCCTTCCGCTGGCTGAAATTATTTTTAAAAAATGCAAACTTCTGAAAAATAAAACTTTCACATTTGCGTGGACGAATTATATAAAAAAAATTGCACAGAAGTTGATTAGGCTAGGTAAATAATATAGACAAGTTTAAAAACATAAAAATGATTTATCTCTAGAGAAGACAAAGTGATTCTGATTGATGAAATATTAATATTGATAGTTGATCAAATAATATAATTTTGATCATTTTTCTTCTTTTTCTTTTTTTTTCTTTCCGTTATTATATTAATTGGTTCATCATACATTTAATTTAATATCCATTTTGAATTTGTTACCAAAATTATTGTTACTTGTACATTGTTGTTGTGAAATATTATTATTTCAAACTTAACTTATATTAACTATAGTTCTTGATTGTGTCTGTATTTATGTGATTAGATTTATTTATTTGTTCTCCTTTGTAAATCAGTTGGTTAACTGACTACTAATAGGATATAAGCTAAGCTGAATATAAGCTATTTCCTACCAAACAAATAATATTTAACTGTACTATAAAATTTTCATTATAAATAGTTAGAAACATATTTCTTTTTGGAGAAGCGCGGCCTGTAGAGCGACAAGTCGGCGTTACGGCTGGCTTGCGACGTCCGCGGCTGCGAGCGGCGGCACAACGCGAGAGGCGGCTTTGAGACGTATACGCGGGAACATTTAATTGAACGAAAGAGATAACCGTTATGAAAGAAATAACGAATACGAAATATCGTAAACCTGTGTATAAAATAATTTTAAGTTGCAGTGAATATTACACTGATTCTCTCAATGTTTAGATATACGCAATGGCGTCAACGTCTACCAAGTATGAACTCATTACATGAATACTATATTTTGTGTGCCTAGTGGGAGTAGCGACCAAAAGTGACGGTTTTAACTTTATTGTTTCACTAGATAAACAGTATTCTGCTTTGTTTTCGTTCTCCAACAGCCAATCGACAACAAAATAAGTATGTTATTTTCAGAGAACCATCGAAATATCTAAACTTGATCAATGCCACTGTTTTGGGTTCAACCAAATATATATATATTTTTAATAGAATGCACTTAAATGCAATTTCAAGTCTTTAAGGATTTTTTAAAAGATTTGAGATAAATTTAAGGGTAACTTTATCAAGACCACCCTATACGCTTGTTTAGGGCACTTAAAGAAAATTAATATTTAGTCTTGCACAAAGATTCAAATTTAAAAAATACTTAGCCGCATCACGAACGCTTCTTACAGTCTCGTTGATGAATGAGCTTAAAAACATGCCATAATAACGAGATTTTCATAAGAAATGTATAAGTGATCGGACCAAATGAATCACAGATTTTGTAAGTCCCTAGAAAATTTCGTCCCTGTCACAGAAGCCGTGGAGCGGCAGAGAGATTACAAACCATTGTATATCTATATTGTATACAAAAAGTAAATCAAATAATATGTACGATTTTGATTAGAAATATTGATTTGATTGTACCCAAATTCATGGAATCTACATTTTTAAGGTTTTGATGGTCCCCTTTAAACTCAATCAATATCGGATAAACAGTTTTCCCGATAGACCAAAAATTGTACTCAAAATCGAAATATAGCAAAATTTGAGCAAATCCATATACACATGCCGATGCCGAGCGAAGTAGCTCATGCGCACTGCATGGATTCTTACGTGATAGATCGTTAGTTTGATAACCGACTTCGGCAATCCTAGCTGAAAGTTTTGTCCAAGCTTTTGAGTTGCTTCAATATGTTACGTCACCCGAAGGCAAGTTATTCTTATAGAGTCAAGGCATAGGCGGCATTTTTAATGCCCGCGGACACTATAAAATACCCCCAAGCCGGGCCTGGACGACGATATGACGATACGACAAGAAATAGCTCATAGGCCTGTATTGTTAAGAGAGAGCGGCCTAACACATATGTTTTTGTATGGTATAAGTTACTACAACTGTCCGAATAAGGTTCTTTCTTCCCGTATGATAATATTATACAGACTACATA
The DNA here is from genome assembly GCA_024449915.1 of Sweltsa coloradensis. Lineage (NCBI taxonomy): Eukaryota > Metazoa > Arthropoda > Insecta > Plecoptera > Chloroperlidae > Sweltsa > Sweltsa coloradensis. Next base: position 31,800 of record JAMZAV010004867.1, read on the forward strand.
ATTAAATGCACAATGATGCAGGTAGGCCATTACGAGCATATTATGTAAGCCCTACTAGGTTTAAAAATATAGTGTCACATAATATTATCATAGTACTAGGCCGCTTCGCGAACGCTTTTTCCCGTCTCGTTGATGGATGAGCTTTTTTTGGAATATTTATGTTCAATGATTACGACTTTATGTAGAATCTTCTTACTTTTTCTATAGTTACTTGATATTACTTGTTCATTATACACATGTAAAAGGCTTATATTAAAACCTTTATTTCTATGAATTTTGACCAACATTTACAACTTTTTCTTTCAAGAGGCACTTCATTACCATAATCTTTATGTCAATGTAAAATATGAACGTTGTAGCCCCACCCGTATGGTCAAAATCGGCCCAAATATCACAAAAATATCGTATTAACAAGAGGTCGCGGCGCGACCTCTTGCAGTGCCTTCCCACGCCGGTACTTTCCGCCGCATGTTCCTATCTGGTAAAATACTTACTAATCCAAAGAAAGTGGAGTAATTAAACTTAATTTTTCTCAAATGAAGACAATGTCGTCCGTTCGACCGCCGCTCTGGGATGATGAAGTCGGTATTCTGTTAGAAGAGTTCTTATTTTTCGATTAATTGCTTGCATCTCAGTTTGTGTCCAGGTTAAAATACCGAAAGAATACATTAAAACTGGTACTGCATAAGTATTAATTGCTTTCACTTTATTTTTCCCGTTTAAATTTGATGTCAGTATTTCTTTCACTCTCTTCACAAAAGTATCTTTAAGCTTGTTCTTCGCTTCCGCTTGATGAATCTGTTCAGCTTGAATGAACCCAAGGTATTTATACACCTCACCTTCTTCCATTCCTTCAATAACAATTTCACCCGATAGTTGAACACCATGTGAAGCTTGAACTTTTCCCTTATTGACACATAATATTTTACACTTTTCTAATCCAAATTCCATTTGAATATCTTGGCTAAACGAATGTGTGATTTGTAATAGATGATTGAGTTGTGCATCTGTAATCGCATATAGTTTGATATCATCCATGTACATTAAATAAGACAGTAAAAAAATAGTGTATTACCACTTTCTTTGATTTTGAATCCGTATTTTGATTTATTTAGCAAGTTTGATAATGGATTTAACGCCATGCAGAACAAGAGGTGGGCTTAATGAGTCCACCTTGAAATATTCCACGTGCAATTTTTAGTTCACCAGTTGACAAAGTTTTCTCTGGCAATTTTATATTTAACGTTGTTCTCCATGTGTTCATAGCGTTCTTAAAAAACTGTATTAATATTGGATCTATTTATATATTTCCAATACATGTAAAAGCCATGAATGAGGCACAGAGTCATACGCCTTTTTGTAGTCAATATATGCAGTATGAATATTCCTTTTGGACACATGTGTTTTGTCTCATAACCAAAGATCTATAACCAACTGTTCTTACAACCTTGGGAATACTTTTTACAGCCCTTTTGTTTCCTCTGATAATATATGTTCTTCTTCACAATGCTGGTAAATTTGTTTGCAATACAAGATGCTAGTAATTTGTACACAGTAGGTAGGCATGTTATTGGTCTGTAGTGAGCTGGATTTTGTGTATCTGCATTCTTTGGTTTAAAGTAACGTCTTTCCTTTTGTAAATATAAAGGAATGGCTTCATCTCCTTTCACTAATGCTGTAAAATTTTTTGCTAGATCTTCATGCAAACAGGTGAATCTTTTATACCAAAAGTTATGGATTATTATTATTATTATTATATTACTACTATATTATTATTATTTATTATTATTATTTTATTATTATTATATTATTATTATTATTATTATTATTATTATTATTATTATTATTATTATTATTGTTATTATTATTATGTGATTATGTGAGAGTCGTCAGTCAGTCGCCGTCGGAGACGGTCGGGTTTGTGATAGCTCCGCGCTTCAGCGATAACAGTGTATATCGAGTGTGTACGATGCAGCGGTGTTCCCGTTGTACGGACGAGGTACCGGCCAGTGGAGACTTTGTAACCTGCTATGGCGATTGCAAAGGGAAATTCCACTTGAGTGTTCCGGGTTGCGGGAGACGACGTACCGCAGGAAGTCAGCCAAGGAGAGGATGTCATGGAATGTGTAGATTGCCGAGGTTCGACTCCCGTGCCTGACGAGACGGGCAACGCTTCGCAACCAGTCCGGAAGACAGGTGAGGGGCAGGAGAACACGGAAGAATTATTGTCGGTAGTGAAAGAAATTAGGGACAAAGTAAATTCAACGAACTTATACTTAAATCTCTTATGTCAAAAATTGACGTGTTAACTAAAAGTAAACAAGAGAAAGATGTCGCAATAAAGAACTTAACTTTGCGTGTGAACAGGTTTGGAACAAGACAGACTAGAAAATAATTTAGAAATACAGGGTATTTCTTTTGGTGAGAATTACGATAATTGGTCAATCGTTAAGAGAATAGCAAAGGAGATTAATGTGGAATGCAGTGATCAAGATGTGTCAGATGTGTTCCGCATTAACAACAACAAAACCAGCCGCTGATTGTCAAATTCTATGAGAAGGCTACGAGAGATGAGTGGTTGAGTAAGCGTCGCAAGGTCGTTACAAACAACAACATCAAACCAGACACCAACGATGATCGCATTTATCTAAACGAACATTTGACCCCTACTTAGAGGCTTGGCCGGGGAGGCGCCCCAAAGCGCGGCGCAATGCGGGTAAAAGTTCGCCTGGGTAAAAAAATGGCATGTTTACATCGCCCCAAAGTGAAAAGTCCCCTTTTTATTGATGAACTCGGGGGACACTTCCGATCCCGAAACCGCAAGATAAACAAATGGAGATTGACTGACTAGTTCTACGTGTTCTAAACCTCGTTTTTCCACATAAACATTCGTACTTGGGGTAAAATTTTGAAAATTTTTTACTTTTTTCCCTAAATCAAATATTGTTCTTAGAATAATTTCTTAACAAAGTGTGGATTGATGGGGGTGAAAAGCGGCTTTACACTTCAGGGTTTAAAAAGGTTATTACAACCTAGGCCTAACGAGCGTTCTGGAGAGTCCGTGTATGTTAAAAAGTTAGATTTTAAAGGGAAATCACTCTGTGCAACACTGCTAAGGGTTTTAATCTTGACTTAATATTGAAAAATACTACTGTAATAATCTCTTTATACGGGGTCTAATCAAGACTTGTGAAGCCCTTTGTTGATGCCTTCAGTCTTTTTAGCAGTGAAAAAAACGGGATCCGTGATACTTTTGGGAACATAAATATAGATATAACTGAAAGGCCTAAATGTTATAATGTTAATTTTGGTTTATTTAGACCTTTTGTATTCCAAAAGGTTTTATTCTTCATAAACAAACCAAACTAGGATGGATGGTTCACAGACATGCATCGATCATGTTTTATACGCAACAGTATACAATTGGGTTGAGTTTGTCCTTTGGGTGTGGGTTACGGATCATTTTGGGTCAACGGTGCTGCTCATAACAAAACGAGTGAGCACATCAAAATAACACAAATTTCAAAGGTTATAAGTACATAAAAAGACACTTTTTTTAAAAAAATTTAAATTCGCACAATGGGGGGGGGTTTTCAGCTCGTACCGAGGGAAACTTTCTTTTTTTTCCAGGAACTTAAAATTAATAAATTTATAACTCATATTAACATTTATTTTTTACAGCAAAACTAAAAACGTAAAGAATTGATTACACCGGAAAAAATAAAAATTACCTTTAAAACGGCTATCTAACTATAAATCTTAAACGACACCAGAAGATGAAATTTTAAACATCGTTATAAAATTTTGAGTAAAATCGTCAGGGAAAAAAAAAGCGGGATAAAATAAATTTCTCCCCCGAAAAAAATAAAAAGGGGTTGATAAAGTAACATATTGGCACGTAGTAAAAAGGTTTTGAAGGGGAGAGGGCGCGAGGAATATCCAAAATTTTAATAGATGTGAAACTATTGCACTATAAAGATCCCTTTGAGCTCTATTACTTTTAATGAATATTTAAAATAGGGAAAAAGCTTAGTCCCGCCGCGTTGTTTTGGTGAGCGTAATGGTGCTTGAGTTGCCAAATGTTATCGGATGTTCTGTTGTTCTGTGAAAAAATCATTTTTTTAGTTGAAAGATTTTTTTTTAAAAATTAATTTAAATTAAATAAAAAAAAAACTTAATTTTTAATTTTTTTAATTAATCGTAAATTTAAAAAAGAAATAATCGGAAAATTTTGATTTTCATAAGAAATAATTATTCGATTGTGCTCAAATTTAACACGAATATATTAATTCAAAAATTAAGGTTCTATGAAAAAATCATTACAATCGGATAAAGCATGTAGGTGTTATAAGTCAAAGAAGTGATTAAAAAAAGAAAAACCCGTAAAATTTCGATTTTCATGAGAAATAATTTTTCGATTACGCTCAAATTTCACACGAATAACAAATTCTTAAAATTAAGGTTCTGTGGAAAAATCATTATAATCGGACAAAGCATGTAGGTGTTATTAAGTCGAAGAAATTTAAAAAAAATCGAAAAAATCTTAAAATTGCTTTTTTCATAAGAAATAATTTTCCGATTGCGCTCAAAAACGTGACTGTTCTAAGTTCCGAGATTTTGAAGGCCTGCATAAAATTTCATCGCATTAGGGATATCGGTTTAGCCGGAATCGTGTTAAACAGTCAGACAAAAATAACAAAAAAAGAAGAAAAAAAAAAAGTTTCGGATTTTTTTCTCCAGTGTAGTGAAATGGAATCTTCGCTTCGCTCGCTACGCTCAGCCAATAAATGTTGCGAATACAGCGGCGACCAATGCTAACAACGACGATACAATTAGTAACGATCATGGTATGCAGTGGGTTAACCAAACCATGCACGTCTCTGATATAACTGAAGCTGATCTTGTTGAAGTTATTAGAAACATGAAAAGCAAATCAAGCGCAGGCATTGATAGATTAAATATTTGTATGATAAAAGATAACATTGATATTTTTGTACCTGTTTTAAAATATTTATTCAATCTTTCTCTTAATGATGGTTATGTGCCTGATATTTTAAAAACGGCTCTTATAATCCCTATCTTTAAAAGTGGTGATAAAATCATGGTTAACAATTATCGACCCATCTCATTGTTGCCTTCAATATCAAAAATTTTAGAGGTTTGTGTAAAAAATCAGGTTTTAAACTTTCTACAGTCAAATCAATTCTTTTCTGAGATTCAGTTTGGTTTCTTGCCAAAGAAGAATGTTGACATGGCAATAGAGAATCACACAAGTCATATAACCAAAGCAATGGAAAAGAATCACAAGACCATGGCACTGTATTTGGACCTCAGTAAGGCGTTTGATATGATCTCTCATAACTTATTGGTAAATAAACTCAACAGGTGTGGTCTAAGAGGAAAAATTAGGAGTAGAGTAGTCAAGATGGCGGCAGGGGTTAGTTTCGGTGTCACTCGGCTCTGTGTTTTAATTGTGTTTGTGTGCGTAATACGATCGGCAGCAGTGTACAACAACTACCAATCTGTGCGGTACAATGTGCTCGAGAGGTTGGTTACTGGAGAACCGCTGGAGGACATGATGGTATCAAGCAAAGCTTCTGTAAGTAGTTACATTATAATTTTTGGTAGTGGAAGAAACACTGTTGAGCGTGTGCGTGGGCGAACATTTGAACGGTCTGGACCGGGTCGTGTTGCGAAGTTCACCCCAACCAGACACCGAGGCCGACTCTCTGTCGCCCATCCCCTTCTGACCGCATTCCTGCTAGCCCTGAGCGGGGATGTGCATCTCAACCCCGGACCAGACACGCTGCCGCCGCGTGACATCTGTCAAGTGTGCAACAACATCGGCCGCAAAAACCAGCTGTCAACAAAGTGCAGTTCGTGTAACCGGGTCTATCACAACACTTGTGTAAAAATTAATACCTCTCTACACAGAAAAATAGTGAAAGACCTGGAATCATGGTCCTGTTGGAAATGTACATTGCCGCAATTTGACAACTCTCTATTCAATAGTTCGCATCATGACCTTAATATCTCAGACACTCCCCCACATAAATCACCTTAGCTCTAAAGTCACAATTCTTTCTTTCAATGCCCGCAGTTTAAAGTGTATAAAAAGACAGGCAGACCTGCAACTCTGGCTTGAAGACAAACAGGCATCAATTCTATGTGTAAACGAGACTTGGCTGGACCCTTCCATTAACGACGGGGAAGTATTACCGAACAGCTACAGGGTGTTTCGCAAAGACAGATCGGGCTCAAGAGGAGGAGGTGTTCTTCTCGCTGTGCGGCCTGAACTCTGTCCCGTTCGGAGACTAGATCTAGAGTTGCCGGATGCGGAAGCTGTGTGGGTAGAAGTAACGGTTGGTGCAAACAAACTTCTGATCTGCTCTGCATACAGGGCTCCTAATTCAAGTGAAAAGGTGAATGGTGACCTCATAGCATCTCTTGATCTGGCTCAAGATGTCCAAAGCTCAGTGAAAGCAACCGTTGTCTGTGGTGACTTTAACTTAAGTGTTGATTGGCAGAAATATCCCATACCCCTTAATACAGTTTCCAATCGTTTTTTATCGGCATTTTTAAACCTATTTTTGCAACAACTAGTCACAGAAGCTACACGAATTACAGCTACATCTCGATCGTTGTTGGACCTGTTTTTATGTAATGACCCAACTCTGATTAAGGATGTATCAGTAATTCCTGGCGTTAGCGACCATCTTGCTGTTTCCACTACTCTTCAACTGGCACTTCCGAAAATTAAGAGGCTCAATGTAGATGTTCTTAACTATAAAAAAGCTAAATGGGATCTCCTTCAATCTTTATTCGCAAAACACTTACCTTCTTGTTCTTTGGAAAACTCAATCGAACACATGTGGGCGGATTGGTGTAAAAACTTCTGGTGGTGTGTAAACCAAGCAATCCCCACGGTTACAATTAAAGGTAAACGGCGCCCTCCATGGATAAGTAAACAACTAATTAAACACATTCGAACTCGGGATGCACTTCATAAAAAGTGGAAAAAAGTTCCCTCCGACACAAACTGGGAGAATTACCGGGTGTTACGTAACACCACCAGGGCCGCGGTGAGAAATGCCCACTCCGACTATGTCTGGGAGCTAGGAAAAGCACAAAACTCGAAACAGTTGTGGAAATACATTCATTCCAAACGGGGCAGTGCTGCTCCCTTGCATTTTAACATTAACGGAGTTAAGGTGTCAGACTCTTCAAAGCAAAGTTCAAAAGTAATTTTTCAGTTCCCCTTGCAAAAAGCAAAAATGTAGGCCCAATATTGCCCCCATCTCGTTCAAATACCGGCATACCATTCACAAACGTCTACGTCACCTCGTCTGAAGTGTTCGCTGCACTCAAGAAGTTACGCCCAGGTTCAGCCTGTGGGCCTGATAAGATTCCTTCTCGTGTACTACACGTATGTGCTAGATCCCTTGCTCCGTCTTTGGCCTATCTATTTAACGTTTCTCTAAATTCCGGAACCATACCTCAACAATGGAAAACAGCAAATGTGGTGCCAACTTTTAAATCAGGGTTGAGGGATGACATCAATAATTATCGTCCGATATCTCTCACCTCAGTAGTATGCAAAGTACTGGAGAGAGTTGTATCCAAGCACCTAATTCACCACCTTCAGACAAACCATTTTCTTAACAAACAACAACATGGGTTTATTCAGAGACGCTCTTGTGTCACGATGCTAACTAAGGCTATAGATATGTGGCAACATGCTTTAGACAGTGGAACGTCGAAGCAAGTTGATGTTGTTACCCTCGACTTTAGCAAAGCGTTCGACCAGGTTCCTCACGAGCGTTTATTGATGAAACTGGAGTCATTGTACAACGTTAAGGGTAAAGCATTAGCTTGGATATCATCGTTTCTTTGTAACAGGCGTCAAAGGGTTGTTTATGACGGTGTTTCATCTACGGATGTCACTGTCACGTCTGGGGTACCGCAAGGTTCCGTTCTGGGTCCATTGTTATTTGTGATATTTATGCTAGATCTACCGCAGTGTGTTGAATCAAACCTGCTGCAGTATGCAGACGACTGCACATTATTCAGGCCTATCTCCAGTTTAGAGGACATTCACACACTTCAGAGTGATCTAGCTAATATTAAACTGTGGTGTGATATCAATGAAATGAAACTGAACCCGTCTAAGAGTAATGTGTTAACACTGACCCGTACTAAAGTCATATTAGATCACAATTACAGTATTCAGGAAACTCAGCTACATCGCTGTAAATCCACCAAACTTTTAGGCCTCGTAATTACAGAAAATCTCAAGTGGAACAAGCATGTGGACGTAGTTCGGGCAAAGGCTTCAAGAACGTTGGGCTTTATTTCCAGGAGCCTCTATGGGTGTCGTTCAAGCGTTGCTCGATCTATGTACCTCACTCTTGTACGACCTATCTTCACTTGGGCTACTCCGGCATGGCACCCTACAACAAAATCTAACCTCTGTAAGCTAGAATCTCTTCAAAACCGCGCGACTAAATTCATACAGAGAGGTCGATGTGGTGGATCGGATGATAGATTAGAGAGGAGCCAAATCCCAAGTATTGACAACTTCCTAAAACAAACAGATCTCATATTTTTGAAAAAGTGTTTCTGCGAAGTGATTGACCTAAACCCTTTAGAACGAATCAGGTTGTCTTACCGGTCTGTACCTCGGAAACACAGTGTATTTTTGACACCACCGATTGCACGCACAGTTGCGTATCAATCAGGTTTTTACTGTAGATCAACTGCTCTCTGGAACGCTTTGCCTGTCACTATAAAAGCTAACTCAAATGTGAAACACTTTATTTCTGCAATAAAAGAATTGTTTAATAACCCAGCCTCGCGTGAATCTATTCGCAACAATAACATTCAACCAAATCATTCTCAAAATTTAAATTACAATAATCTGATATCTTATCTCTCATAGGTAAGTGTGTAATCTTCTCAATGAATGAATTTCATCGCTACCATTAAATTCATCTTGTTGCAGTACAGTATAGTCACCTTCTGACAATAATGGTCACAATCATATAATTATTTTAAAAGTTCATCAATATCGTAATTACCAGTAACCTCACTTCATTGCAGTACAGTACCCATTTTTCTTCCATAAACTTGCTGGACATAGCAATGCTCGCTTTAACTGGACACTCACTACAGTCTCTTCTTAAGATTAATTGCATTATACTTAAGAATTTGTAATTACTAATATAAGTTTATTTCTAAGACTTAGATAATTTCCTAGTAACTTAATTATTATTATTATTATTCCTATGTTTATGTTATTAGCCATAGCAACTATATTATATTGTATAATTATAACATATCTCATAGCCGTATGGCCTGCTGGTGCGTGTACAGTTCTCTGGGGAAATACAAAAATTGTATATGCATTAGTTGGAATATTTGTTCACCTAATTTGTATAGTTTTATAACTAGTAACTTCTTAAGATTTTAGAATAGCTGTACATTATATTATTAAATTCACATTGCTAAATTGAGAAATTGAAAAATTGAAAAATAAATGTAATGTGCACTTCTATGTATATTATTTTATAACTGCTTTAGTTAATAACTTATAGATTGTATTTTAGTTTGTAAAAAAATTAGTTTGTTATGCATTATGTGATAGTTTATAAATGTATTTATATTGTAGTAAATGGTGGCAAGACACTTTTTGTGTTATGGGGCTATGCCCTTTTATTCTTGTCGCCATCAATATGCTCTGTATATGGTTTAATAACTGTACGTTGCAAATTGAAAATAAATAATAATAATAATAATAATGGTTCGAATCATATTTAAATAGAAGAGTGCGACACACAGCATGAAATTGACTGTAGTACGAGGGGTTCCTCAAGGGTCTGTGTTGGGCCCAATATTTTTCCTAATTTTTATAAACGATCTCGCAGTATTGCCTTTGTATGCTTCAGATACTCTTTTTGCAGATGATGCAGCTTTAGTGTTTTCAGCCGTCACGTATGTAATTGTGCAAATGCTTGTCAATCATGATCTACAAATTTTATCTAAGTATTTTAGAAATAACGGTCTTGTTTTAAATAGTTCAAAAACCAAATTCATTGTATTTCGTTTTAAAGAGAAGACTACTATTCCTCATATGAACATTGTTTACCATGAATCAAACTGCATTGAAACAACTAATTGTGAATGCAAGTGTATTGAAAGCTGCGAGTATATAAAATATTTGGGATTGTATATGGATTCATCATTGAGTTGGAGCATGCATATAAATATGTTAACAACAAAACTTCGATCCATCAGTTATATCATCTACTATCTTTAAAAAATTATGTCATTAAATGTTCTAAGGCAATGTTTTCGCTATTTTTCAATCGAATTTGCAATTTGGTATCATTCATTGGGGGGGAACATTTGATTATAAACTAACATTATTGATCACTGCTCAAAACTATATCATGAGAAGCATATTTAATCTTCAGTGGCTTCAGTCAACGACTTTGTTTATATAGAGTACGACATTCTTCCATTGCCACAACTGTATTTTTTATAGAACTGTTTTATATGTTTTTAATAATCTTAGTAACCATGACTTTGTGAATAGTGCTGTCAATACTAGAAATTCATCAGTGCTACGTTTAACCGTACCTGACTTTAGATTAACAAATACACGTAACCAGTTATCATATACAGGCCCATATCTGTTCAATTCTATTTTAAGCAAGATTCCAGAGTTTAAACCATGTATGAATATGTTCATTTTAAAAAACTTGCAGAAAATGCCAGTAAAAGAGAGGTGAATTATTCCCATTTTAAAAATGCTTTTACCTTTAATATTAAGATTATGTATGTAGGCCTACTTGTGCGTTGTTTTATTTAAATGTTAATTGAATTGGTACATTTAAAACTTATTATCATGAATTTCTAATTATACATTGTATTTTTAATTTTATTTATTGAGTTAATTGGTTAATTATTTTGTTAAGGTTTTAAGGATGTATAGTACATTAATATTACCGTGGCGGCTGGCACAATTAAAATGTTATTGTAATTATGAAGCAGTCTTTCACACGAGCAGTCTGCTCATGAAGGCAACTTGCTTGTTTGATATTGACATTGTTTAATGTATTGTGAGTTTAATCAAATAAATTAAATTGAATTGAATTGAATTATTATTATTATTATTATTATTATTATTATTATTAATATTATTATTATTATTATTATTATTATTATTATTATTATTATTATTATTATTATTCCTTGGACAAAATTTCATTAATAAAGAATAGAGTAAAATCGCACTACCTGAACAACCTTCCTTCATGCTCGATTTAAGTCATTTTCAGTCCTATTTTCTAGATGTTTATGTTGTTGAAAACGAATCTGTGTGGTAGGTAAAGATATTATTAATTAATAATTAGTGATTCTTGTATATTCTATTTTTGTATGTTTTTGTAAAGGGTTGTAGTATTTATGTTTTGTAATTGATTACCTATGTAAGCACCGTATATTCATTTAATAGTTTGAATGTTTTTTTTTATTTTTATTTCATTGTATTAAGCCTGACGCTACGAATGAGATGTAATAGCATTAATAATTATGTAACCCACTGATGAGCCATTTGGCTTAGTGGGAGGAAATGTATGTGAATATTGTTCCAATTTAGTTTTTTGCTTCAATAAATTAAAAAAAAAAAAAAAAAAAATTATTATTATTATTATTATTATTAACACAATTTATTGGTCGGGACATTTCGCCGCGGCGAAATGTCCCGACCAATAAATTGTGTTAATTATTTACCGGGCCGCGAAAGCCTTAAATTTGAAATTATTATTATTATTATATTATTATTATTATTATTATTATTATTATTTATTATTATATTATATTATATTATTATTATTATTATTATTATTATTATTATTATTATTATTATTATCATTACAAGTTATACACGAGGGACCCGATATAATTGAAATAACAACATTGACAGGTTGTTTTGTCGCGTCGTAGTGGTTAATAATAATTAACATTATTCCTTTTAATTCCCGATGTAGTGTCGTTACTGTGGATGACATTCTCTAGTCGTGCAACGACTTTGATGTTTTCCATTAATTGATATATCCCCGTTGTGGCAGTATTTGAATCACACTGCCTTCTAGGTTTAGACTCATAAGATTAGTAATGTATCTCTAAGGTTGGTACACTGCTTGTAGTTGATGGTCTGCACGAGATGTCAGCCAGAAGCATATGTAGCATGCTAGCAGATCCAGATAATAAAGTATGTATTCTAATAGCCTATGCAATAGCCTTTAATTAAGACCAGCTAACCATCCTGATACACCCGTGACACTTTTTGACCTGCTTCAAATTAAATCCGTGTTTAATTCACCAGTAGAAATAACTTGTTTACTGGAATGATTCATTCCACCTCGTTGACTTGGCAATCGGTAATGCGATACATAGTCTGTTTCCAGTGTAAATTGACACAATCTCGATCGTTGTTTTGTTGTTTTCAGTCGAGTGTCTCAAATACTTAGCGAGCGAGCTCTCGTTGCCAGGCTACCATGGAGACCGAACTAAAGGCCAAGAAATAAGGTGAACATTAACAAGCCATTCTTTTTAAAACGGTTTCAGCGCAAAGAACTTCATTAAAGCAAGATCTAGTTGAACATTGGAAGCAATAATATTATTTATCTCAAGATTTCATTACATTGCACTCGATATGAACGATGTAAACTCTCACATGACTTACGGAATTAAATAACATGTTCAAATAGAGTTAATTTTCCATCACATAAAATGCGAATATCATTAGTTGGATGAGCGTAGCGAGCAAAGCGAAGATTCCATTTCACTACACTGAAAAAGAAAAAAATCCGGAATGTTTTTTTTTTCGTTTTCTTTTTTTTGTATTTTTGTGTGTCTGTGAACACGATTCCGGCCAAACCAATACTCCAATTGCGATGAAATTTTATGGAGGTCTATGAAATATCTGAACAAAGAACTGCACGGGGGGGAAAAATCGATCGAAAAATTATTTCTCATGAAAATCGCAATTTTACGATTTTTTCGATTTTTAAAAAAATTCTTCGACTTATAACATCTACATGCTTTATCTGATTGTAATGATTTTTTCACAGAATCTTAATTTCAGTGACAGTCAGTTGACTGAAGCCGCTGAAGATTTAACATGGTTCTCATGATATAGTTTTGAGCAGTGATCAGTGATGTTAGTTTATAATCAAATGGTCCCCCCCAATGAATGATACCAAATTGCAAATTTGATTGAAAAATAGCGACATACAATTGCCTTAGAACATTTAATGGCATAATTTTTTTAAAGATAGTAGATGATATAACTGATGGATCGAAGTTTTGTTTTTTAACATATTTATATGCATGCTCCAACTCAATAATGAATCCATATACAATCCCAAATATTTTATATACTCGCAGCTTTCAATACACTTTCATTCACAATTAGTTGTTTCAATGCAGTTTGATTCATGGTAAACAATGTTCATATGAGGAATAGTAGTCTTCTCTTTAAAACGAAATACAATGAATTTGGTTTTGAACTATTTAAAACAAGACCGTTATTTCTAAAATACTTAGATAAAATTTGTAGATCATGATTGACAAGCATTTGCACAATTACATACGTGACGGCTGAAAACACTAAAGCTGCATCATCTGCAAAAAGAGTATCTGAAGCATACAAAGGCAATACTGCGAGATCGTTTATAAAAATTAGGGAAAAAAATTGGGCCCAACACAGACCCTTGAGGAACCCCTCGTACTACAGTCAATTTCATGCTGTGTGTCGCACTCTTCTATTTAAATATGATTCGAACCATTATTATTATTATTATTATTTATTTTCAATTTGCAACGTACAGTTATTAAACCATATACAGAGCATATTGATGGCGACAAGAATAAAAGGGCATAGCCCCATAACACAAAAAGTGTCTTGCCACCATTTACTACAATATAAATACATTTATAAACTATCACATAATGCATAACAAACTAATTTTTTTACAAACTAAAATACAATCTATAAGTTATTAACTAAAGCAGTTATAAAATAATATACAAAAGAAGGGCCCCTTACATTTTTTTTTTAAATTTTTCAATTTCTAAATTTAGCAATAAAAATTTTAATAATAAAAGGGGGAAAAAAAAACACCCCTTTATTCTAAAATTTTAAAGAAAGTTACTAGTTATAAAACAAATAAAAATTTTAGGTGAAAAAAATATTCCAACTAATGAAATTTTACAATTTTTTATTTCCCCAGAAAACCCTTACCGACCCAGCAGGCCATAGGGGTTTATGAGTATTTTTTATAATTATACAATATAATATTTTGCATGGTTTAAAAAACCTAAACATAGGAAAAATAATAATAATAATTAAGTTATTTGGGAAATTATCAAAGTCTTAGAAAAAAAAACTTATATTAGAATTAAAAAATTCTTAATTAAAAATGCAATTAATCTTAAAAAAGAGATGTATGATGTCCATTTTAAAGCGAGCAGTGCTATGCCCCGCAAGTTTAGGGAAAGAAAAATGGGTACTTTTCCTGCAATAAAAGTGAGGTTACTGAAATTTAAACAAATATTGATAAAAACTTTTAAAAAAATTATATGATTGTGACCTTTATTGTCAGAAGGTGACTATACTGTACTGAAACCCAAGATAAATTTAAAGGGTTTAGCGATGAAATTCATTCTTGAGAAGATTACACACTTACCTTTGAGAGATAAAGATATCAGTTTATTGTAATTTTAATTTTGAAATGATTTGGTTGAAAGTTATTTTGCGAATAGATTCCACGCAGGCGGGGGTTATTAAAAAATTCTTTTATTGCAGAAAAAAAGTTTTTCCCCTTTTTGATTTAGTTTTTATAGGACAGGCAAAGCGTTCCAGAGAGCAGTTGATCTACAGAAAAAACCCGGATTGAAAACGCAACTGGGGCGTGCAATCGGTGTTTTTAAAAAATCCCACGGGTTTTTCCCAGGTACAGCCCGGGTTAGACAACTGTTTTCGTTCAAAAGGGTTTAGGTCAATCATTTGCGGGAAACATTTTTTCAAAAAATATGAGATCTGTTTTTTTTTTAGGAGTTGTCAATACTTGGGATTTGGCCCTCTCAAAATCTATCACCCGATCCCCACATCAAACTCTCGTATGAATTTGGTCCCCGGGGGTTTTTGAAGAGTTTCCAAATTTACAGGGGTTTTAAATTTTGTTGTAGGGTCCAGGGCCGGAGAAAGCCCAAGTGAAGATAGGCCCGTACAAGATTTAGGTACATAGTCGAGCAAGCCTTAAAACGACCCCTAGAGGCTCCGGGGAAAAAAAAAAGCCCAACGTTCTTAAAGGGCCCTTTGCCCAAAACTACGTCCAAAATGCTTTTCCACTTGAGATTTTTTTTAATTTAAACGGGGCCAAAAATTTGGTGGATTTACGCGATGTAGCTGATTTTTCCTGAATACTGTAATTGTGATCTAATAGACTTTATTTGGGGGTCAGTTTAACACATTACCCCCTTAGACGGGTTCATTTTCATTTCATTGAAAACCCACACCACAGTTTAATTTAAACCCTGGGATCACTCTGAAGTGTGTGAATGCCCTCTAAACTGGAGTGGGCCCTAAATAATGTGCATGTCTGAATACTGAAAGCAGGTTTGTTCAAAACCCTCGGTAGATCTAGCATAAAAAATCAAAAATAACAAGGGACCCAGAAGGAACCTTCCCGGAAACCCCAGACGTGAAAAGTGACATCCGTAGATGAAACCCCGTAAATAAAAAAACCCCTTTTGACGCCTGTTAAAAAGAAACGATGATACCAAGCTAATGTTTTCCCCTTTAAGGGTTTTACAATGACTCCATTTTTTCCCAAATAAACGCTCGTGGGGAAACCCGGGTCAAAAGCTTTGCTAAAGTCGGGGGGAAAACCCCATAAAACTTGCTTGACTTTTCCCACTGTCTAAAGCATGTTGCCACAATCTATACCCCTTAGTTAGCATCGTGACACAAGAGCGTCTCTGAAAAAACCCGTTTTTTGGTTTTTTAAAGGAAAAGGGTTTTGTCGAAGGTGGTGAATTGGGTGCTTGGATAAAAACTCTCTCCAGTATTTCCCTACTACTGAGGTGAGAGATTCGGACGATTTTTTTGTGCATCCCTCACCCCTGTTTTTAAAAGTTGGCCCCCAAATTTGCTGTTTTCCATTTTTTGAGGTAGGGTTTCCCGGGAAATTTAGAGAAATTTTAAATAGATGGGCCCAAAAAGACGGAGAAAGGGATTACACATACGTGTAGTAAAAAGAAAAGGAATCTTACGGGCCCCAAACGGGGGGCTAAAACCGGCGTAACTTTTTGAGTGCAGCGAACATTTCAACGGGGTTTGACGTAGCCCGTTTGTGAAGGTTTTCCGGTTTTGAAGGAGTGGGGGGCAATGGGGGCCCTCCTTTTTGTTTTTGAAAGGGGGAACTAAAAAATTAAATTTTTGAATTTGCTTTGAAGAGTCGGGAACCCCTTAACCCTTTAAATTTAAAATCCCAAGGGAGCACCCCTCCCCCCTTTTGGAATGAATGTTTTTTCCAAAAAACTTTTTCGAGTTTTGTGTTTTCCTAGCTCCCAGACATAGGGGAGGGGGCATTTCTCACCCGGGGCCCCTGGGGGTTTTGTTCCGTAAAAACCCGGGTTTAATTCCCCCAGTTTGTGTCGGGGGGAAACTTTTTTCCATTTTTTTTATGAAGTGCATCCCTTTTTCGAAGTGTTTTAATTAGTTTTTTTACTTACCCATGGAGGGCGCCTTTCCCCCTTTTTTAAAACCGGGGGATTGTTTGGGGTTTACACACCACCAGAAGTTTTTACACCAACCCCCCCACATGTGTTCAATTGATTTTTCCCAAAAGAACAAGAAGGAAAGTTTTTTGCGAATAAAGTTTGAAGGAGACCCCAAATTTAGTTTTTTTATAGTTAAAACATCTACATTGAGCCCTTTTAATTTTTGGGAAAATTTGCCAGTTGAAGAGTAGGGGAAAAAGCAAGATGGCCCGCTAACCCAGGAATTACTGATACATCCTTAATAAAGATTTGGGGTCTTACAAAAAAAAACCAGGCCCAAAAACCCGATCGAGATGGCTGTAATTCGTGTAGCTTCTGTGACTATTTGGTTGAAAAAATATTTTTAAAAAAGCCGATAAAAACGTTTGGGAAAAAACTGTTTTAAAGGGGAAATGGGTATTTCCCCAAATCAACCCCTTAATTTTAAAGCACCACAGACAACGGTTGCTTTCACTGGGGTTTTGGAAAATTTGAGCCAGTCAAGGGGATGCTATGAGGTCACCATTCACCTTTTCACTTAAATTTTAGGAGCCCTGTATGCAGAGCAGATAAAGAAGTTGTTTGCACCAACCGTTACTTCTACCCCCCACAGTTTTCCGCACCCGGAAAAACTTAGAATCTATTTCTCCGAACGGGACAGATTTCCCGGCCCCCCAAAGGCGAAAAAAAACACCCTCCTCTTGGCCCGATCTGTTTTTGCGAAACCCCCGTAGCTGTTCGGTAAAAATTCCCCCCGTCTTTTAATGGAAGGGTCCACCAATTTCTGTTTACCCCTAAAATTGAGGCCTGTTTGTTTTCAAGCCATTTTTCGGGTCTCCCCTGTTTTTTTATCCCCTTTTAAACTGGGGGGCAGAAAAAAAAGGAATTTGGGTGATTTTAGAGAAAGGTGATTTATGGGGGGGAGTGTCTGAGATATTAAGGTCATGATGCGAACTTTTTGAATAGAGAGGTTGTCAAATTGGGGCAATGTCTTTCCCAAAAGGGCCATGATTCCAGGTCTTTCACTTTTTTTTCTGTGTAGAGAGGTATTTTTTTTTTTTTTTTTTTTAAAAACCCAAAGTTTTGGGTGATAGACCCTTTTTTAAAAGAACAAAAACTTTTTTGACAGCGGGGTTTTTGGGGCCCCGATTTTTGTTGAAACATTTGGGACAGAGTCACGCGGCGGCGGGCTGTCTGGTCCGGGGTTGAGTTTCACATCCCCGCTAAAGGGCTAGCGGGAATGCGGTCAAAAGGGGATGGGCGACAGAGATTCGGCCTCGGTGTCGGTTTTGGGGGTAAACCCTTCAAACACAAACCCGGCCCCAACCTTTTCAAATTTTCCCCCCGCACACGTTTTAACAGTGTTTCTTCCCCCTACAAAAATTATAAGGGTAACTATTACAAAAACCCTTTGCTTGAACCATCATGTCCTCCAGGGGGTTCTCCAGTCCCAAACCCCTCTCGAGCACTTTTGTACCGCACAATTTGGGGTAGTTTTTTGTAAACTGCTGCCTCGTTTAAGGCACAAAAAACCCACAATTAAAAACAGACCGGGGTGACACCGAAAAAAAACCCCCTCCCCGCCTTTCCTTGACTACTCTACCCCTATTTTTTTCCTCTTGGGAACCACACCTGTGAGTTTTTTACCAATTTTTTTTTTTTAGAGAGATCAATAAAACCCCTTTTTACTGAGGTCCAAAAAACATGCCAGGTTTCTTGTGATTCTTTTCCTTGTTTTGGTTATATGATTTGTGTGATTTTCTATTGCCATGCAACTTTCTTTTTTGGCAAAAAACCCAAAACTGAATCTCAGAAAAGAATTGATTTGAAAATGTAGAAAAATTTTTTAAAACCCGATTTTTTACACCCAAAACCCCTAAAATTTTTGATATTGAAGGCAAACAAAGAGATGGGTCGGGTAATTTTTAACCATGATTTTTCACCCCTTTTAAAAAAGATGGGGTTATAAGAGCCCTTTTTTTAAAAATCAGGCACAAACCATCATTAAGAGAAAGAAAGAATAAATATTTTAAAAAAAAGGGAAAAAAAAATCAAATGTTTTCTTTTTTCAACAAAATTTAAACTATCAATTTCATGCGGGTTGATTTCTTTTCATGTTTTTTAATAACTTAACAAATCGCTTCAGTTATATCAGAGGGCGGCATTTGGTTTTGGTTTAAACCCCCTGCATACCATGACGTTCTAAATTTTATTTTGTCGTTGGTTTTGCATTTGGGCGCCCCTTTTTTCGCAACATTTATTGGATGAGCGTGCGAGCGAAGCGAAAATTCCATTTCACTACACTGGAGAAAAAAATCCGAAAAATTTTTTTTTTTTTTTTCTTTTTTTTTGTATTTTTTGTCCCGTCGGGTTTAAAAACGTTCCGGCTAAATGTACTCCGATTGCGAGAATTTTATGGAGACCTTTGAAATCTCTAACTTAGAAAAAAGGCCACGTTTTTTTAGGGGCAATCGGAAAATTTTTTTTCCCTGAAATCCCCAAATTTTTAAAGATTTGTTTGATTTTTTTTAAAATTTTCTTCGACTTAATAAAACCACATCTTTTTCCGGGTTTTAAATTTTTTCCCCCGAACCCCTTTAAATTTTTTTGAATGTAGGTATTTGTGTGAAATTTGAAACGCAATTTGAAAATTATTTTTCATGAAAAACGAAATTTTTACGATTTTTTTTTTTTTTTTAAACCCCTTTTTTTGACTTTTAAAACCCACATCTTTAAACCGAAATTTTAATGATTTTTTCATAGAACCTTAATTTTTTTAATTAATATATTCGTGTTAAATTTGAGCACAATCGAAAAATTATTTCTTAGGAAAAACAAAAAATTTTCCATTATTTTCTTTTTTAAAATTTGATTAATTAAAAAAATTTAAAAAAATTTGTTTTTTTTTTTATTTAATTTAAATTAAAATTTTTTAAAAAAAAACTTCAAAATAAGAAAAGATTTTTTCACAGAAAAAAACAGAACATCCCCCCATTTAAAACTTGGCAACTCAATGCACCAATTACGCTCATCCAACAACGCGGCGGGACTTTAAACCCTTTTCCTAGTAAAAAAATTTATTTAAAATAAATTTGCAAACCCTCTAACCCGGGGTCTTTTTCAGTGCTAATGTTTTTTCCATCTATTAGGAAAAATTTTGGATATTTTCCCCCGCGCCCTTCCCCTTCAAAAAACCCTTTTTTACTACGTGCCCCCAGTGTTTACTTTATCAAAATTTGCCCTTTTCTATTTCTTTTCCCGGTAGAAATTTTTTTTATCCCGTTTATTTTTTCCCCCCCCGAGTTTTCTCAAAACTTTATAACGATGGTTTTAAAATTTCATCTTTTTGGGGCGCCCTTTTAAAAACTTATAGTTAGATAGCCTGGTTTTTTTAAGTGTAAATTTTATTGTTTCCGGTGTAATCAAATTTTTACGTTTTTAGTTTTGCTGTTCAAACTAAAATTTTTACATATGAGTTACAATTATTAATTTTTGTTCCTGGAAAAAAAAACTTAAAGCTTCCCCTGCATGTACAAAAGCTTTAAAAACCCCCCCCCAATTTTTGCGAAAAATTTTAAAATTTTTTTGAAAAAGTGGGGCTTGTTTTGTACTTTGAAAAACCTTTGTAGATTGTGTTAGTTTGATGTTCTCACTCGGGGTTTTTATGAGACGCCCCTTGTAGGGCCAAAAGATCCGTTTAAAGCCCAAAAAAAGGGCCAAGGTTTAAAAACTCAAAAATCAAATTGTAAACTTTTTGCGGGATAAATACATATCGTGCAGTCTGGAAAACCCTCTCCCCTCCCTTTTGGGGTTTGTTTTATGCAAGAAAATAAAACCTTTGGGAAAACAAAAAGGGCCAAAAAAATCACTTTTTTATTAACATTAAAAACTTGAGGGCCCTTTCCCGGATAAACTATATTGATGTCTCCAAAATTTTAAAAAAAAACGGGTTTCCCCTTGGTTTTTTTTTCTGTTTCCCCCACTTTAAAGGGGCCCGAAAAAGGGCCAAACAACCCAAAAGGGGGTTTTCCCCAAAATGCCTTTTTTAAAATTTGACCCCCCCCATTTTTTAAAAAGGGATTAAAACGAAAAACCGTAAATAATTTTGGGGTTTAAATTAAAATTTCCAAAAAAATTTTAAAACCTTTTCCCGCAGGGGTTTGGGCCCCAAAATTTTTGGAAATTTTTTCCAAAATTAAAAACCCCCCCAAAAACCTTTCCTTTTTTTTAAAATAACCCCGGGCCCCCCCTTCCTCCCAAAAAACGTTTGTTTTGGCCCCCAGGGTTTTTTTTTAAAAAAAACAAACCCTTAAAAGCCCCCCGAAAAAAACCCCTTAAAGGGGCCCCCCTTTTTTTTACCCCCCTTCAATTTCCCCCCTTTCCCTTTTTTTAAGACCCAATTTTCTTTTATAAGAAACAAATTTAAATTTTTTACCCTTTTTTGGTAAACAAGGGAAATTATTCCCAAAAATTTTAAACCCCCCCCAACCCCTTTCAATGTTTTTTTTTTTTTTGTGGAAAAACGAAGGGGTTTTGATACAAAGTCCCCCCGAAACCCCAGTTCCCGTTTAATCTCCCCCTTTGTTTTTTATCCCTTTGGGGTTTTCCCGGGAAACGGCAAGTTCCCCCCCCCTTCCCCCCCCCGGGGGTTTTTACTCCCAATAATAGGGGAAAATTTTTTTACTTTGAAAAGAATTAAAAAAATTGGGGCCAATTTTTTTCCCCCCCCAAAGGGGGAAAACCCTTTTTTTTTAAAACCCCCAAATTTTTTCGGGGCCCCGCTTTTTTGGGGCCCCCCTTCCCCGGCCCAAGCCCTCCCCTGTAAAGGGGTTTCCCCCCAAAAAAAGGTTTTTGTTTTTTTTTTTGATAAATGGGGATTTTATCGGTTTTTGGTTGGGGGCTGGTTTTTTTTTTTTTATGTTTTTTTTTTTTGGTTTCCCCCCCTTGCCCACGTTTTTTTCCCCCAAAACCAACCCCCCATCTCCCCCGTAAACCTTTCCCCCATAGAATTTTTTACAAACCCGGGGCTGGGGTTTTGTTTTTTTTGTTTTTAAGCCCCGGAAAAAAACATCTGACCAAAATCCTTTTATCATTTCCCCTTCCACATTAAATTTTTCCCCTTTTCCTATTCTCCTTTTAAAAAGGGTTTTACCAATTTAAAACGTTAATTTTTCAAACCAAAAAAAAATAACCCCCGTATTTTCCCCCAAATTATTTTTTTTTTTAGTCTGGGCTTGTTCCAACCCCGGGTTTAAAAACGCCCAAAATTTTAAATTCTTTTTTTTTTGCGACCCTCTTTTCCCCCCTTTTGGGGGGGTTTCTTTTTTTTGTTTAAAAACCCTCCCCAATTTTTTTTACATAAAAGGGTTTTTTAAATTTTAAAAATTTTTGTTTTGGGAAATTTTTTCTTTTTTTTCCCCCCCCCCCAAAAATTTTTTTCACTTTCCGACCCCAAAAAAATTTCCCCTTTTTCCCGGGGTTCCCCCCCCTGCCCCCCCCAAAACCCTTTTTTCCCCGGGCCCGGTTTTTTTTTTTCGAAAGCGGTTTTCCCGTCTTTGTCCCCGGCCAAAAAGGGGTTCCCCCCAACCTTTGGGAAAAAACCCCCACAATTTTCCCCCTGACATCCTTCCCTTCCCCTTGGGGGGGAAATTCCTGCGGTTTTCGTTTGGGGTTTCCCCCCCAAAACCCCGGAAAACCAAAGGGGGAATTTTTCCCCTTTTCAAATTTGCCCCTAGCAAAGGTTTCAAAGTCCCCCCCCCACTTGGGCCCCCGGTTACCGGGCCGGGAAAAAACGGGAAAAAAAACCGCCCCGGGATCGTTAAAAAAACATTTTGATAAAACACCTTGGTTTTTTTCGCTTTTAAGCGGGGGAGGCCTTTTTTCACAAAAAACCCCCCCCGTCCTCCGAGGCCCCCAAATGACTGACCCAAACCCCCTTTAACCCTAAAACCAAAAATAAAAAAATTAAAAAAATAAAAAATAAAAAAATAATAAAAATAAATAATAAATTTTAATTTTAAAATTAAAAAAAAAAATTTTAAAATTTTTAAAAATTTAAAAAAAATAAAAATTTAAAAAAAAAATTTAAAAAATTAAAAAGTAAAAAAAAAAAAATAATAAAAATTAAAAAAAAATTTTTTAAAAAAAAAAAAAAAATTTTTTAGCTTAATAAAAGGGAAATAACCCTTTCCTTTTTATTTTTACAAAAAAAAGAACCTTTTATTAAAAAAAAAATTTCCCGATTTTAAAAAAACCCGTTTTATCAGAAACCAAAACAATGAAAAAATTCCCTAAGGGGGGGGGAAAAATTTTTTTTTTAGAAACCTTTTTTTTTTTGGAAAAAAAAAAAACCCCCAGTGGGAAAAAGGAAAAAAATTATTTTATTTTTTGGGAAAAAAAAAAAGGGGGGTTGTTTTGTGCCCCCCGGGGTTTTTTGTAAAAAAAAAAAGTTTTTATAATTTTTTTTTTGGTTTTTTTAAAAAAAACAAACGTTTTTTAAAAAAGGAAAAATTTTCCCCCAAAATGGGAAAAAATTAATTGGGAAATTTTTAAAAAAAAAGGCCCTTTTTGCCCCCCTTGGGTTCCCCCATTTTAAATCCTTTTTTCAAATTGTAAAAAAAAATAAAAATAAAGGGTTTCCCAAAAAGGGGAAAATTTCCCTTTGCAATCGCCTAGGGGTTTTAAAAAAGTCTCCACTGGCCGGTACCTCGTCCGTACAACGGGAACACCGCTGCATCGTACACACTCGATATACACTGTTATCGCTGAAGCGCGGAGCTATCACAAAACCCGACCGTCTCCGACGGCGACTGACTGACGACTCTCACATAATCACATAATAATAATAACATATAATAATAATAATAATAATAATAATTATTATTATTATTAATAATAAGTATAATAATAATAGTAATAATAATAATAATAATAATAATAATAATAATAATAATAATAATAATAATCCATAACTTTTGGTATAAAAGATTCACCTGTTTGCATGAAGATCTAGCAAAATATTTTACAGCATTAGTGAAAGGAGATGAAGCCATTCCTTTATATTTTACAAAAGGAAAGACGTTACTTAAACCAAAGAATGCAGATACACAAATCCAGCTCACTACAGACCAATAACATGCCTACCTACTGTGTACAAATTACTAGCATCTTGTATTGCAAACAAAATTTACCAGCATTGTGAAGAAGAACATATATTATCAGAGGAAAAAAAGGGCTGTAAAAAGTATTCCCAAGGTTGTAAAGGAACAGTTGGTTATAGATTCTTTGGTTATGAGACAAACACATGTGTCCAAAAGGAATATTCATACCGCATATATTGACTACAAAAAGGCGTATGACTCTGTGCCTCATTCATGGCTTTTACATGTATTGGAAATATATAAAATAGATCCAATATTAATACAGTTTTTTAAGAACGCTATGAACACATGGAGAACAACGTTAAATATAAAATTGCCAGAGAAAACTTTGTCAACTGGTGAACTAAAAATTGCACGTGGAATATTTTCAAGGTGACTCATTAAGCCCACTCTGGTTCTGCATGGCGTTAAATCCATTATCAAACTTGCTAAATAAATCAAAATACGGATTCAAAATCAAAGAAAGTGGTAATACACTATTTTTTTACTGTCTTATTTAATGTACATGGATGATATCAAACTATATGCGATTACAGATGCACAACTCAATCATCTATTACAAATCACACATTCGTTTAGCCAAGATATTCAAATGGAATTTGGATTAGAAAAGTGTAAAATATTATGTGTCAATAAGGGAAAAGTTCAAGCTTCACATGGTGTTCAACTATCGGGTGAAATTGTTATTGAAGGAATGGAAGAAGGTGAGGTGTATAAATACCTTTGGGGTTCATTCAAGCTGAACAGATTCATAAAGCGGAAGCGAAGAACAAGCTTAAAGATACTTTTGTGAAGAGAGTGAAAAAGAAAAAATGACATCAAATTTAAACGGGAAAAATAAAGTGAAAGCAATTAAACTTTTTTGCAGAAACCAGTTTTAATGTATTCTTTCGGTATTTTAAACCCTGGACACAAACTGAGATCCCAAGCAATTAATCGAAAATAAGAACTCTTCTAACAGAATCCCGACTTCATCATCCCAGAGCGGCGGTCGAACGGACGACATTGTCTAGGTTACGTGGTGGAAGAGGATAACTGATTTAAATAACGCACGTATACAGCAAATCATTTGTTAAGGGATACTTCTATAGGAAAAGTACTTCGCGATT
This sequence comes from Sweltsa coloradensis, assembly GCA_024449915.1. Classification (NCBI taxonomy): domain Eukaryota; kingdom Metazoa; phylum Arthropoda; class Insecta; order Plecoptera; family Chloroperlidae; genus Sweltsa; species Sweltsa coloradensis. Next base: position 56,899 of record JAMZAV010004867.1, read on the forward strand.
ACATACAGCTGTAGTGCAAGCGGATGTCAACCTCACACCATTAGATCTGCATAATGATGACATTTTGGGCAGACAATCTCTAAGTGATGATATGAAAGAAGAAATGTGGAAACTTAAGATACTGCATGGGAGACATCACACAAATTGCATCGTGATTATGTAGACACTGATGCATTTTAATAAATGGTTACAAGTAGGCGATTATTCGGAGAATCAGAGGGATTTTCATGGCCATACAGGATCAAGTAATTGCTACACGAAATTACAAAAAGCCATCATTAAAGACAAGACAATTCTGGATGATAAATGTAAAAAAGTGCCACTTGACCAATGAGACCATAGATCATGTAATATCGGGATGTAAACTTCTAGCCCAGTCAGACTATTTGCACAGACATAATCAAGTTGCCAACATAATTCCCCAAACATCGGGCCCCAAAAAGTGTTCGTTACTGGAGAACATCTTTACCGTTACCATACTACAAGTACCAACCTGAAAAGTTTTTAAAAAATTTGTGATTGGAAAATAATAATAATAGGCCTGATATAATTTTAACGGATTAAATCAAAAGGCAAACATTTTTATTGATGTAGCAATTCCACAAAGTCAAAATTTGAAACAACGTGGGACAGAAAAGTTAGCCGCTACTTTGACTTAGGACAAGAAATAAAGAAAATCTGGAAACAAGATCAAGTCACTACATACCAATTATTGTGTCAGCCACGGCAGTTATACCACAAAAACCAACACAATAGTTTTACACCAACTGGACTTTTAACAAGAATTTATTCATCAAAATGCAGAAAGCGGTTATAATTTGTACATGCCATATAGTCCGAAAATTCCTCAATGACAATGTTTTATAAAACCATTTTATGTTGTATTTTCTGAAAAGATTAAGATTATTTTTTTGATTTGAATGTTATGTTGAATACTGTATAGATTTTAGATAAGTTTTGAATATGAATGATTTTGTTATTATTATAGGCACATGTATTGCTTGACAAGTCCGCAATACATTGCATTACTTGTACCGGTTTGTACCGAGATGTGGAAACATGTGAATAAAAAAAAATATAATAATAATAATAATAAATAATAAAAATAATAATAATAATAATAATAATAATAATAATAATAATAAAAATAATAAAAATAATAATTGAGAACACCGAGAACACTAAGGGGGAAAGATATCAAAATTTAAGTCAAGAAAATAACAAGAATTTGGAAAATGAAAACTGTTACTGTCGTGCCTATCATGATCTCAGCCACTGGAGTCATACCATCTTCCCTCTCTGCCAACCTACAACGCCTGGGCCTGTCCGAAAACTCTACATCAGCATGCAGAAAGCAGTCATCCCTTTAAACGTGCCACATAGTTTAGAAGATTTTTGCAGTAATCAATTTTCTCTCTCTCTCTCTCTCTCTTTTTCTCTCTCTCTCTCTCTCTCTCTTAAAGATTTTGCATACAATTGCTTGTTTTTATAGATGAAACTTTTTTTTGATTTGTTATCTCATTCTCACCATCTTTATTATTATTTTGTTAATTTGATTAATTTGTCTACAATACTATGTGTACTATACCGGTACTTATGTTTTCACGCTGTTATAATGTAAACTTTTGTTGGGCTTGGGCCTCACCCCGCCTTTTGGGATACTAGGACGAAAATGTACCTTAGATTGTTTGAACAAAAAAGAAACCCCTATAATAATAATAATAATAATAATAAAAATAATAATAGTAATAATAATAAAAATAAATTAAGGACGGCCCCAACTGATCCAAATCCCAACTGATCCAAAACCCAAGTGATCCAAAAATAAATTGAAAAATAATTAATTCCCAACTGGTCCAAAGCCCAAGTGATCCAAAGCCCCGAAACCAGGTTTGGATCACTTTTGGGTTATTTTATTATTATTATTATTATTATTATTATTATTATTAGGGTGGGTGCCAAGTGATCCAAATTCCAACTGATCCAAATCCCAAGTGATCCAAAATAATCGTCAAAGAATTCGAATTAAATATTATAAAATAAAAATTAAGTCGTGGGTTTTGCCCCAAATGATCCTTTACCCAACTGATCCAATGTAAAATAATCATCGAAATATTAAATATTCTAAAATAATTAATTCCGTTTTGGATCAGTTGGGTTGTTTTGGGAAATAATAAAATAATAATATAAATATTACGGTGACGTCAGAAACAACCCAACTGATCCAAATGCGCGCGCAGCCGGCGAGCACGGCTGGTACACTAGCGCGCGCAATGTGGAAATGCGGGGCTTAGGGATCAAGATGACTTCATCATTCATACTTGGACGATTTAGAAGTGTGAGTACATCATATCGAACGAAAAAATACGGGGATTCCGAAAATCTAGCTCCCCAAAGGGGTTAGGACAAGATTTATCTAACGTTTTACAAAAGTACAAATTAAAAAAAAAGGTTTCCTTGAATATTGACATTAAAATTCGATAATCTATTTCGTCAAATTAAAAAAAAAAAAAAATATTCAATCTTTAGCGCTTGCTTGCATTTACGGATTGAATTGTTCGGGGAAGGGCTGAGACTTTTTTTGCACCACGATGCACATTATCATAATTATTAAATTCAACCAAGTAAATTTCGTTTCATTAGAGATGGGGGAAAAAAAGAAAACTTAGCTGTTGTAGCAGCAATGTATCATTAAACGCTCATCCCTCAACGTAACTGAAAAAGGCGATTGCGAAGTCCAAGTAATATCAAAATAATTGGCTTCGGTTATCTCTGGCAGCCTTTTAGTCATGTTTTTGTTTTTTTTTTTACAATTACATTGACTGTCATTGACTTGTTTTTTTGGTAAAGATTTGTACCTAGTAGGGTCTACTTTGGGGATTGGAACAACAATTTTTATTTAGCACAAAAATTTATTCCAGGGATTATTAAAATTAATTATCACTAACAAATCTTTTGCGGATTTTAGCGAATTTTGGATATTGTTATGGTATAGACTATAGATGGCATTTTTCTGAAGAGAATCGTACCATAAAAAACCAAACGTTTGCATTTTGTTTGGGCTAACTCAGTTTTGACTAGATTATTGTTATGCGGAAGATAATACACAATGTGTAGGTTGTCTTTCCCCGTGTATAAATGCAGAATCAAATTTACTGCGAACATTAGCATTAGATACATAAATTTTTGAATTTCAGACTTCACAACATGTTGTAGTCGGATTAATTGAGTTGGCTTCGCGACTACATGACGTGGCCGGCCGTAGTTTAAAACACCACAGGTTCAAAGTACCCCACTTAAATTACATATTTTATTTATAAAGGGAAGAATGGTAACAATAATACAATATTGATTGGCTAATAATTCGTGATTTTCAAGTAAATGATGAGATAATCTACGTTGACAACGTTTGAAACACGACCGAATTTATTCATATATTGTATTGTATTTATTCATATATTGACATCATGTTTAAACATGTCATATCACATACTCTCTTCAAAAGGTCCCCTTTATACACTAATATTAATTCTTAGTTAATAATATTATTAAGCCAACCTTTCAAAATCACAATAATAACATATTTCTCAGGGTCATTACCGGGAAAAACTCCCGTAGGTGCAATTTATTATATAGAAATCAACCAGAAATTACAAAATCCATCTCAGCCGGATATCAAACCCAGGGACCCCCAATTGCCGGTTGGGTGTTTGAAGGCGCGTAGGAACGTTTTTTAAAGTTGGGGTGGGGATATTTTTAATATATTGTGTGGTCTGTAACTGGGGTTTGGGGCGAACCAGCCTTTCACAACCCCCGTCTGGGCCCGGGGTAGAATTGGCCCAGAGCATGGCTCTGCTAATCGTAAAAGGATTCAAGAAAAAGTCCCCTCGCAAACACAGTAGTTAGAGCAGATATTTTAAACCCCCCAAACTAAAGTGTATTTATCCTTGAGATCAAAGTGACCAGTGAGTTGGCGAGGCGGGGGGGGTCCCCCCCGTCCATTTCGCTGGTAGCTCCCCCAATTCCGAAGGTGCTAACCTAACCCCACACGCTACTCCCTGATAGAATTTAAAAACATTTACCAATTACCTGATGACAGTCAAAATTCGGGTTTATGTTTTTGTAAAAAATAAAACTTGTGTTTACATGGGCCCCATAATTGTTTCCTCCCCCTTTGCTCGGCTAGCGATACGCAACAATGAAAACCCGGGAAGACCCTACCGCCTCGCCACCAAAAAGGTCACTTTGTATTCAACGATAAACCTTTTTGACACTCAGCAAATAGTCTTCGGGGACACCGCCCCCCTTCCCCCTTTACGACCTTCCCGACGATGATGGGAATGAATAACGAACGGGCGAAGACAAAGACGACCCCCCCACTGAGAAAAACCCCCATCCTCCCCCTACCCCGGGGTGGTTTTGACCCACACTGGGCCCTCTCCCCCCCCCCCCCCCCACTCTAGGGTAAGTGGTGCATTATGACCCAACGGTTGCGCTCCCTTAAACCAAAAAAACCAAAAACCGCCCTTTTACCATTTTTTCAGTTTTTCGTCATGTTTTAACTGCACTCGGACTCGGGAAAAATGTTTTTTCAGCAACTATCTGCGATCTATAAAAATAAACAAAAGAACGTTTAGTGGTCCATTTTAATAAATTTCAAACTAGTTTTTTATGTTTGACGAAGCATAAGAAAACATATTCGTTTTCCCAGGTTAATGACTGAAAATTTTTTAAGTGTATTGAAATTTTTTTACAAAAATTGGGGGGTTGATTCAAAAAAACAGCCTTTTCCAAAAAGCACATTTTGCAGGAGATAAATTTAAAATTTTCATACCACCCGAAAAGTTGTTTTAAAAATTTCCAATTTTTTGTTTTAACTGTGTATTTTGAAAATAGTTTTTATTTCCTAGACTTTTTGCCATAGTACTTCCCAAAAGAAAAAAAAAAAAAACTTTTGGGACATTGGCTGTTTTTTGTAAAATTTTTTTTTAAATGATACATTTTTGTTGAGGTTATTTTCCAGAAAGTTCAAAACGTATTATATATAAATAATATCTATGTTCCAACATAACTCGGATAGCTTCACCTACTTAAACCTTTTAAATCCAAAAAATTAAAAAATAATGGAATTGGTTGTTTTTGTGAGAAATCTGTTTTTTCAAGCTTAAACTTGACTAGTTGTTTTTTGCCAGAACTTTTATTTTAGTTTTATTCCAGTGAAAATCGAATTTTTTATGGTATGGCTCGAATGGGTAATTTTTGGGAATTGGCGTTTTTGCAAACAACCCCTCAATTGTGGGATTAATTTTAAAACTAAAGTTAGTTTTTGTCCCCCTGCCCCCTCCACCAGTTCCTACGCCACTGCCTAAATTGAAAGGGGTCGTTTACCTCTTCTCTTATGTAAAAGGGGTTCCCAAACATCTATATTTTTACCTAATAATCTAATTTACAACAAATTCTAAACCGAAATTAATCATAAAATTTCCCTATAGTAATTGTTAAATGTGTAAGTAATGAAATATAACAGGGCGTTCGACTCGCCTCGGCCGGTAGATAATTTAACAGTTTTGGAGTCCTAGACCCCGTATCCCAGATACTGTACGAGGTCATTGTTGACCCTTTACCTTTTACCTTTGTATAAATAAATAAATTTTCTGGGCCTGTATCTAGATACTCTTTTTTGTGTATCTTCAGCAAATTCAGATACAGATACTTTCAACCAAATTAATTACATTTTAAATATGCACCCTTTATTAAAATTCTAGATTTGGTTTTATTTGTTTCCAACGTTTGATCATCCACTCCCTCTAGCCTAGAGGATAGAGAAAGTTTTTCATTCGCTGGCCGACTCGCCTCTAGTTTTGGGAAGTAAAATATTCCCTACATACTAGTTGATTTTCCGAGATGAATTTTTTTCTTTTCTCTCCTTTTACGATATCTAGCAAATTCTCTTCCCGAACCTAGAAGTGTCTTCTAATAAATTCTTATAATGAATAATCTTAAATTTAAAACAATTTCTTGAGTACCGTTTATATACCACGTTTTCACTAGGGGTATTGGGGGGGGGGGGGG